>JBBPOC010000972.1:0-12318 GCA_038091235.1 Tylopilus rubrobrunneus | reverse complement strand
AATGCTCACCGCCCAACACGATAACAGGCAATGACGTGAAAATCAAGTTATAGAGAAGGATGAAACTGTAATCATACAGATATGTCGCATCGAAGCTGTCCGAGAGTGACAAATGAGTCTCCATGGTTTGCATGACCAACATTCAATAACCCACTAGGAGTAGATGAGGAACCAAAACATGCCCAGCGTCCAGATGACGTTCTGCAACCAGTGTTAGTCGATCAGCCTCACAATCGATCACTGCACGCGAAGCACCTTGTAGAAAAAGTTGCTATGCAGGTCGGCGACACGTTGATATGACCAGCGTCCATGAACGAGGAGCAACTTTGTCAGGAACCGGAACTGGCCAAACGCATAGTCCGCTGACATGGCAGCCTGTGAACCTTCGTGACCCAGCAATCCACAACCGACGTTTGCCTCTTGAATCATCGCCACGTCGTTGGCACCGTCACCGATCGACAAGGTCATCGCTTTCCGACCCTCTTTGACCTGGAGAGTTTATGAATGTACCCGGAGCCTCTGGAAATTTGACACAAGGACGTACCAGCTTCACCGTCAACGCCTTCTGAGCAGGCGACACACGACAGCATACGACCGTCTCGCATTGCGTGCCAAGGTTGAGGAACAAAGGCTTGATATCCGGCGTCAACGCATGTCGCAATGTCTCCCCGTCAATGACGACCGCAAACGCAGCCTGAGCACCAGGTACAAAACCTCGCTTGCGCGGATCCAAGGACGGAGGGCCGAGTATAGACGCAATCTTGTTCACCCCAGCTTCAATTTGTGCACGCGTTCCCTCGGGAGAGTCCGACGATAGGATCATGATCTCCATGTCATGCTTGAGCAGATTGCAGCTAAACCCGATCTCGATGGCCGTTTGCAACTTATCGCCTGTAAAAGAGGTGTCTCAGGAACGAGGGCATCGCGCCCAAACTAACTGACTCACCGGTGAGAATCCATAATTTGATGCCCGCGCGATGCAATGTCTCGATCGCCTCTGGTACACCCTCTTGCAGCTTGTCCTCGAGCGCCGTCGCACCAAGTAACATGAGGTCTTGCTCGATGCTCGATGCCGCCTTCTCAACCTCCTCCTCCCGATTCTCCACCGCCGCAGTTGCCGCATCATACGTCCTCATCCACATCAAGAACTCGTCCTCAACCAACACCCTGTACGCTACACAGAGCGTCCTCAACCCCCCGTTGGCAAACATGTCCATGTCTTTACTCGTCTTGTCCTTGAGCGCCGGATCAATCTTGGCCGAAAGCCGTTCATAGATGACCGAGTCGGCGCCCTTGCAGTACAGAATGATCCGACCATCTGGCGCACGCACGATCACGCTCATCCGCTTCCGCGAACTGTTGAACTCGATCGTCTTGAGTAGCGTGTACCGCTCGGGCTGGCCCATCACCTCGATATCGATCGTGTCCCTGGATTTGCCCACAAACGGGAACCCGACGTCCCTCGCAGCACCCACAAGGGCAGTCTCGTCCGGCGACTCTGCCTTGTACTCGAGGTACCACGGTTTCTCCGTCTGCACCGCCTTGTCCGCCAGGACGGTGTGACAAAGCGCCAGCGCGCGGAAAAAGGCGGCGATGTGTCCCGATTGTTCAGATGTTCGGTTCGACATGTCATCGGCGAGCTTGGGCGAGATGAGCGTGAGCTTTTCGATCTGTGTCCACCTGTTTTTGAACACTTTGGAGAGCTTGGACACCATCGTGTCTTTGAGCGCGGCAAGCTTGCGTGCGAGCTCCTCGGGCTCAACGGTGTCCGCGCGACCCTCTCGCGTCGCAGCGCCGCGTTGTGCCTCCGTGATGCCTTCGCCGTACACTACACCGTGGATGGAACACTTTTGGAACTCCATGACGTTCTGCGTCAGCGTGCCAGTCTTGTCTGAAAATATGTACTCGATCTGGCCGAGGTCGTCAGAGATACCCCAGTTTTTCGGGACGCAAGCGGTGTCAAAGGGTTTATAGTACATCTCGACATCTTGGGCAATGAAGTAGGCCTGAATCGTCTTGACGATTTCAATCGAAACGAAGAGTGACACGGGGACAATGTTCTGGAACGCGATGAGGCAGGAACTGTGGCATCGTTTCAGAGTAGTGCATGCACAGCAATAAGGTCGGACTCACACAAAGGTAACGAGCGCGTTGAGCACAGCAGAGTTGGTTGGATCTACACCTGGCTCATAGATCTTCACGCTCGTATTCGTCTTGCCATCATAGACACCATAGATGGTTGCGGCGAGTGTACAAATCAGGAACAGAAAGACGAAATTGACGACGACATTAAAGTTGGTCTCCTTGGCGATCTTGGATTGTTTGGAAGGCGTTATACCTCCGTTCAGATAGATCTTGGTGTCCGGGCCCGTGAAGACAACTAAACCGATAACCCAGGCCGTGTTGCGCACGGTGCAGCCACGAAGGAGGAGTTCGTTGATCGAGACACCCTCCCTTCGAGATTCGCCACTAGCAGGGTCTGTGTAGCGCACTACGCCATTGTAGAGGTACAGGTTCTGGTGAGGTGGCTCTGATTCGAGAACAAAGGACGATTTCTCGATGTCTTCCTCCGAGGCAATCGCGGAGGTCGCGCGCATAGCCCTGCGTGGTTTCAAGTTAGTCTCCCCATCCAGGTTCTTCGTCTCCAAGTAGCAAAGCCCGTCGGAATCTGATGTTGACAGCACGATGACGTCCGCCGGGACTTGTTCGTTTTCCCTCAACAGCACGATATCCCCGATTTCCAGCTTCTTCCACAATGTCCTCTCCCATTTAGCGGTCCCGCTGGTCCTGCGGCTCGAGTCGATGACCCCAAGCGACATGCGAGATGGTATGCTTTGCTGGTATGAGGAAAGCGACTTTTGCCGGTCCCAAGAGCCAAATTCGGTTTCTGCGGCAGTCGGCAATGCGGGTGGATATGTATGGGAATCAATGCTGGCAATGTCATCGAGCTGCCTTCCACCCGGGCCGATTGGTCTTCCAAGGCTCGGGGTGCTCTCGTTGGGGTCCACCGTGCTCATGCTCATTCTGTCGCCATCTACGCCCTTGCTGAGCACGATTTGCATGCCTTCGCCTGCTTCCTTTTCGCGGAGTTTCTGGACGCCTTTGGAGACTTTTCCGGGTGGATTGATGTGGAGGAGACGCTGGTACCATGGTCGAGGATCGAGGGATTGATTGACGTTGCGCCACTGACCGAGACGGGTGACGGCGGAAGTGTTTACTTCTTCGTCGAGCTTAGCGCGGCGATAGTCTTCGATGCCGTCCTTGATGGCGGTGACGGCGAGGATGAAGAGGATAGGAAAGGAAGCGGACCCAGCAGAGGCGGCGCCAAAAACGGGGAAGACTGCCGGGCGTTAGGCTAGGGAGTGGAACGATGACCCCCGCACTCACGTGAGAAGATGACCAGGATCAAAAAGTAAATGTTGGCTATTCTACGGGGACGTCAATGCACGTACATGGCAAAGAAAAGCAGTTATCTCACCGATGGAATTGCTCCCAGAGGTTCTTGGGTAAGAAGGTCAGTGGGGTATACCCTAGAAACGGTGAGACGCATGAGGGTGGCAAGTGGGTGGAAAGACGTACTGCTAGTCCGTACTTTATTTCTGGCGTATCGAGCGAGTGGTTGACCGCGGTGGTCGACTTCTATGGCGGTGAGTGGGGCGTTGACGTATACGTTTCTACGCTGGCCGGGTATTTGCTGGCCATTGGTAACGGTGGTGGCATCCGAATCAGAGGTCTTTGGACGCTTCTCTTTTTTGAAGAAGAGAGACCGTTTTCGACGAGTAGACCTTCTCTCTGCGCGCAGTTCTGAGCGGATAGATTCAGCAATGGTGGATGCTGCGGTGCGGACGGTGCGGAGGCGAAGGTGGTCGTCGATCGGGGCATCGTTGTCGTCGTCGTCGTCTTGGTGGTGGCGTTTGAGCAAAGTCATTGAGGAGGGTATTCCGAGTGCCAGCACGGAGTGGGGTGGAAATATGAGCGCAGCACTCAACCCGGTCGCGGCTGTGTTACTTATTACCATGACACAGCTTCATCAAACCTGTCCTCTCTCAATTATGTATAGCCCTTGGACCAAGTCCTACTACGCCCATGCCAATGCCACACGCCTACACAAACCTGTGGACGACGCGCTCTAAATCACCCATCCATGCCGTTCAATAATCCCACTTCGCAGTCCATCTCGACAGCCACCCAATATACCTCGTGCAGAACCAGAGTGCGTCCTTGCGATGTTCACTTGTATCACGGTCAGCGATGGATCCCACGTGCGAGGGACGTCGGACACGTTCAGCCGAGACATGGTCGCTGAACCGTATTTGATGTACCGCGCCAAGCATCGTCGTGGCGAAACGGACAAGTCTTTTTATTGTTACTAACTTTGTTTTTTTTTATAGCAGAAAGAGATGCATAGCCAATATGACTCACTGTCCTTTCTCGCACACCACATGCATGAATCGTCTGTCACTGGAGTTTAGTTGTTACAGACTGGCACCGAGGGCAAGAAGCTCTTGGACAGAATTACCGCCTACCGGCGGGCCGGCAACGTCGCGGGGTCCCCAGCCGCCGTTTCACCCGCGCGCGAATTTCTTTCGTCCTTCAAGGAGCGCTAATCATCTTCGTAATACAGCTAGCCTAGGCTCAGAACATGACGAGCGTCGGTTTCCATGGCTGAAGAATGCGCAAATGGGGAGCGTAACAGCGTCTGAAGAATTCAGAAATCTTATCATCCGGACTACCTCCGCGGACTCCTTCCTTATTTCGGCATTGGCAGATATGTTCACTCCGACTGCTGCTTGCGGTGGGTCAGCAAACCAAGGTAGCAATGCAACGGCGCGTCTGATAACGCTCCTTGACCAGCTCGACTTCATCCGGTTCTTGTACAGGCCGTTGTTAAAGGCTTGCGGTTCTGGGTGCAAACAAGCGATGGGAGCCGGGTGATGTTTCCGTCAATTATTGAGGTCCCCATGCTAACTTTGCTGTATATGTATGGCACATCAAGAACTTGGAATCTAGACGAGATTGTACGACTTGTCGCAGTATCACCACTGGATTCTGTTTAGTTTCGTCTCATCGCTACTGGGCTTCATAGGCTTTTACAGGAAATTTTGGTGTTGGCCGCATCGGTTTCAAGTAATGAATATAATACTCACTATTATGAGTCGCCGGTCACCAGTCTAGTTGTCAGAAGCGTAAGCGGATGGGCCCGATAAAGAAAACGAGCAAATAAGGCAAATTAAATAAATATAAATATAAGCACAGATTCTTTGTAAACGCCTGCCAAAGAAACCGGAGTGGAATATCACATCACACAAACAGCTTTCAACTCTCCCCAAACTACCCAAGTTCATGATGGATTCAGAAGGTACCGTGTCTGTTTTTGTCCACAGACATAGGCTAATGGTTATCAGCCTCGCGGTTAAACTTGCGAACAAGAGGTCCTCATTACGCACTAGCAAAATACGAGCAAGGAGGGGACTCAGGGGAGACGAGTTACCTAGACGAGGCGATCGTTGTTGACCGCGAAATGCAGGAACATTGCCCACCGGTCCATCGCAATCAATCGCTAACACTATTTTCGCTTGCAATTCATCGCCACGAACAATACAAGCAGCGTGAGGAGATTGGGGACCTCGAAAAGGCGATTCTCTTCGGTCGAAAAGCGCTTTCCATACCCTCCCAAGTAGATCCTAATAACTACCCCGCATCCCTGAACAATCTGGCAAACAGTCTCTTCACTCGGTATATCTATCTCGGGCTCTTGCGAGACCTCGATGAGGTGATTGCCTTGGACAGAGAAGCACTCGAATTTCGTCCAAGAGGGCACCCTGCTCGCTCTTCCTCACTGAACAACCTCGCAATTGACCTGTCTACCCGATACAAGCGGCTTGGGCCCCTCCAGGATCTCCATGAGGCCATCTCTCTCGGGCGGGAAGCTGTTGGCCTTCGTCCGAAAGGACACCACGATCGCCCCTCTGCCTTGAACAACCTTGCAGTTCAGCTTTCGCAACTCGGGGTCTTGCAGGACCTCGACGAGGCGATTGTCTTTGGGCGAGAAGCACTCGATCTTCGTCCTACAGAACAATCCCAACGCTTTTCTTCAGTGAATAACCTCGCAGTTTTTCTGTACACTCGATACAAGGAGCTCTTGACCTTGCATGACCTCGATGAGGCCATTGTCCTCGCGCGAGAAGCACTCGACCTATGTCCGAAAGGGCATCTCGATCGTGCTTCTTCCTTGAACAACCTCGGACTTTATTTGTCCACTCGATCCCACCAGCTGGGGGCTTTGCAGGACCTCGATGAGGTGATTGTCCTCGCACGAGAAGCACTAGACCTCTGTCCGAAAGGACACCTTGATCGCCCCACTTCTCTGAACAACCTCTCCGTTCATCTGTCTACTCGACACAAACAGCTTGGAGTCTCGCAGGACATCAATGAAACCATTGTCCTCAGGCGAGAAGCACTCGACCTCTGTTCGAAAGGGCACCCCAAACACCTCTGTTCTTTGGACGGCCTTGCACGAAGCCTGTCCACTCGATACAAGCAGTTGGGGGCCCCACAGGACATCGAGGAGGCGATTGTGCTCAGTAAAGAAGCACTCGATTTTCGTCCGAGAAGACACCCCGACCGCTCCTTTTCATTGAACATCCTCGCATCCTGTCTCTCCGCTCGATCCAAGCAACTCGGGGCCTTGCAGGACCTTGAGGAGGCGATTGTGCTCGGGAGAGAAGCACTTGAACTTTGTCCGAATGGACACCCCCAACGTCTCTGTTCTTTGGACACCCTTGCACGAAACCTGTCCACTCGATACAAGAAGCTCGAGGCCTCGCAGGACCTCGAGGAGGTGATTGTGCTCGTGAGAGAAGCACTCGACCTGCGTCCGAAAGGACACCCGAAACGCCTCTGTTCTTTGCACGTCCTCGCACGAAACCTGTCTGCTAGATACAAGCAGATCGGAGCCTTGCATGACCTGGAGGAGGCAATTGTGCTCGAACGAGAGGCACTCGACCTTCGTTCGCAAGACCCCCCGAGTCTGGACCCCCCCGCGGGGCATGCGTCCACTCGATACGATCAGTTCGGGCCATTGCAGGACTTGGAGGAGACGATTGTCCTTGCGCGAGAAGCCTTTGACCTTCCATCACCACAAGATATCCTTCTTGAGCGGAGCAAGGCATTTATAGCAGCTGGGTCCTGGAAAGAAGCACTCGACGATGCGAATCAGGTACTTCTTATTTGTTCTGCGGTTGATCCTGTTGACATGTTATTGCCAGGTGATAATGCTCGATCCGTCATCACCATGGGGCTACGAGTTGAAGCACGCAGCCCTGCACGAGAAAGGAGATTATTCCGATGCGATTCTCGCATTCGAGGACATGCTTTCCAGATTAGAGCAGTCCCCAGATCCAGACATTCGTCGTGAGTCGTCCGCTTGATCATCATGATCGTATTTCACTCTTTTCGTTCTAAAGGGCAACGGGACCGCTATGTAACCCCCTCGAAAGTACGAATTTGGATCCACAGGATTGTTCGACGCGCTCTACAAGATTCCCCACGCGTGCTCATCAACACAAGTACTGGCCGTCTCCACGACAGAGCGCATCAGGCGTCTGTATTTGAAGCCCTGCCCATCTTTGATGAACTTGTGTCATCGATGACAGCACGCATCGATCGCGCCCGCATCAGGCACGAGGTGCAGCAGTACTTCCGATATGTGATGCTATCGCACACGTGGGAAGCCAGCGAGCCATATTTCCAGCAGATGATACATATGGCGGTATACGAACTGGATCGGTCTTCGACTCATGACAAACTACAAAGGTTCTGCGGGCTCGTTCGGGACATCGGATTCCACTGGGCGTGGAGCGACACTTGCTGCATCGAAAAATCAGATAGCTTAGTGCTTCAAGAAGCCTTGGTGGCCATGTTCAAGTGGTACCGCAGTGCTGCCCTAGTGATAGTTTACCTCCGCGGTATTAGCTCTCTTTCGCAGCGGCCTGGTGATCTCGCGAGGTCCAGATGGAGCACCCGTGCCTGGACACTGCAAGAATATATCGCGGCTCCGGTTGTCCAATTTTACACGGAAGATTGGTACCTTTATCTTGATCTCCAGTTGCCAAACCACAAAGAGTCGGAGGATGTCATTTCGGAGATGGAGACAGCGACCGGGGTGTCTTCACAGCAATTGAGGTCACTTCGTCCTGGCCTGACTAGCATTCGGGAGAAGTTACGTCTCGCTTCGACCCGGGAGACGACGTATGTAGAAGATGCTGCATATTCGTTGCTGGGCATCTTCTCGGCTGGCATCCCCATAGTATATGGCGAAGGGGAGTCCTCGTTAGAGCGTCTATTGTCGTATGTTCTTACCGGGTCCGGAGACGTCAGTATCCTTGCGTGGACGGGAGAATCGGGTGGTTTCAACAGCTGCCTTCCAGAGCGCATCACTGTATATGACGGACCCGCAACGACACACCTCCCGCAATCCATTCTGGACTCCGAGATGGAAAACGTCATCGCTGCGTTATACCCTGCGCTCGACCTCGATGCAGCGCTTGCGCTATACGATCGTCTCTACGTACTCCCCCCGCTTTACTTCTCAGGGAGACGAATGAAACTCCCGTGTATTGCCTTCCATCTCCCACCCCTCTCCCGTCATCGAAGTTCCGGTCGTGTTTACTGCGTCGAGACAACCACCTTTGGGATGGTGGAAATCCAGACGAGACATGACCTTTCTCAGATGCAATCTTTGTATCTCCTCCATCCATGGCTAGGTACGATCCTCGAGCGCGAAAGCGTATTGAGTGGGCAAGTTATAGAAGACGATGCGCCGCCCCCTTCACCGGACTCGGGCGACGAAGAGGACTTGGACGAGGAAGCCGACGGGTCGGAGGATTCTGCGTTGGTTCCAGAGCCGACATCTCCCACCATTCCACATGCAGATGCACCTCTGGACAGAGCAACGCGTGCACACAGGCTCGTTGCCCGGCTTTGGCAGCCCTTTGGCGCGCTGTTGGTTGCGTTAGTGCCGGGTGGTTCGGCAGATTACAGGCGTGTCGCGTCGGATTGCGAGATCACCGTGCAAATTCGGAAGGATGTCTCGCTCACTGAAATTCTGGACAACGTACGCGTACTCGACATTCTGTAACATGAGTAGTATTCCTGACTCGACCAATGCGTCGACGATGAGCTCAGCCTCGGATTCCTTATGCTTGCTCGGGCGTTGTTAGTAATACTGTCGGGGGTACAGCATCTACCAGTATACTATGTAGTCTACAAGTGTAATCACATCAACCAATCTCGTCGTTTGGTCGCCTTCTTCAACGTGTCTTGCCAATCCAACATCAGCTTCGTCAACGTCTTGAGAGAACTCTGCGCAGGAGATCACGCTTGAATATCCCGACCACGGCCAGACACCAGCTATCATCCCTTCCAGGCCGCCTACACCACGCCATCATCAGCCCGATCGTCACGCATACCCATAACACGGGTCCAAACAGGTCCCTGATCAACCCCTCCCTTTTCCCCCAGAAACCCTCGTCCGCGACCTTGAGGGTCTTGGCATACAACAGCGGCGCCTGCTTGTACTCGGACGGGCTCTCCAGCACTTTCGCAGCTTGCATCTTGGACTCGAGATGACCCAGCGTCAGCGCCGCACTCCACCACTCGGGTCGTTCCGTCGTCCCTGCGGGGTTGCTGATGGTGCCTTCGATCGAGGCGATGGCGTCCTTGTTCGCCCGTTGGCGGCCTTGCTAGACATCCGAGCCCTCGGCCCGATAACGCAAGCTAAGCTTGACGCACGAACACAACTAAGGGTCAAACGAGTACGCGACCCCTGTTGAACATCAGAGAGTATGGTGCAGTTCGGAGGCTTAAGTAATAGCGAATCGACGATCGTCGGAGGACAATACGTGACATTTCTACCGGGCTGTTACGACACGTAATTATCGATACGGCAGATCTACTCAATACAACTTAGCTTCCTCGACGCCGTCAACCCCACCTTGGGCGATCTCGTGAACGGCGACGTCTCCCTTGATAGGTCGCCGCCCAGCGTACGCGGCTTGACCGGCAATTCGTCGTCCAATGCAGAGGCTTTCCACTTGCCTCTGCCATCCCGGGAATCTGTTCCAAGGAGTCGATGGGTACCTCCATATCCATGGGGTCACTATTTCAACGTTTACATCGAAACCATGCATGCTCAGCACAGGCGCTACGGAAGGTGAAGCAGCCTTTGGTTTCGATGCTGGTGGTCGCAGCTCACCGCGTGGCAAATCTCGGGATGGTGGCGCAATCGCTGCGGAAGGTATCGAGGGCATGAGGGGAGGCTGAACACGTTTCTTGATGCTCTTCTTGACCATCAGTCGATTGATGTGTTCGCCGCCGTTGACAGCTGCCGTGCAGAATCCTGACTAAGTGCTTTGCGAGGCTGCACGTGGATTCGGAGAAGGAGGCTTGATGCGGGACGGGAACGGAGCGATCGCGTCACCATGCTTGGTGCCATGGGAGTAGCCATCGGGAACAGGTGGTGGGACAGACCCGAATTTTGCAGGTGCTGCGTTTGTGCATTGTATGGAACGATGCCCTCCAGTTCGGCGACATCGAAGTCAAACACTACGATCATGCCGTCTGAGGAAGCGGCATACAGAGTGAGCCCGTCGCGGAACCTAGGGAATATCAAGGAAGAAACGATAAGACATCGGATGGCTCACCAGCTGTAGTCCATGATGTGTCTCTCAAAAACCTCCCTGGCGACGATAAGAGGGCGAACCGTTTTCATTTGCCAAATCCAGACAGATCTATCGCCTGCTCCAAGAGCAACAACGGAGCATATATTCGTGGTCGCGAGAGGTGCATCCGGCTTCCGCAGAAAAATGTGTGGATTGTAGCTCTAATGTGAATGCCGCATGACTTCGCACGCGTAATACGAAACAATGACGCTAACTGCAACTTCTGAATCCCCTGTTGTACGTTGCATTCGATGCTGTGACGTGGGCACCGCCCGGAGACCAGCTAGCACGATGGTAAGGGCAATTCAGAGATAACGAATCTGAGACGACGGAAGAACGTGCTGCCAAGGGTCCCCCAACGGCTTGGTTGCCTCAGCCTCTGATCCCCAATCTATGGTCCGCCAAATTTCGCGGCCTTGTCGTCCGACTGCGTGGCCGTGAATTCGCCTACAGGATTGAAATAAACGCCATTGACGAATCCGTATGTTGGTCGAGCTTCCGTACGCGTTCTGTAGTGACACGCCGAGATGGAACGAAGAGTGTCGGAATGAACGTGGGGACGCTTACCAGTATACCCGCACTAGACGATGACTGTTGAGTCCAACCCAACAGAAGCGGCGGGATAGCGGTCTTCGGGTGCTCATGCCATGTCCTCGAAGTCTGTAACACTATATGTATGCTGAACGCGTATCACAAAGGAAATTCACTTGCCACTCTCATGGCCCGGCAGTCGTTTCATCGGCTTCCAATTCTCGATGTTGATCTCGTTGGAACCAAACGCCTTGCCCCGGGCTGACATGCGCCCGAGCCCATAACCGAGACTACCAATGAAACGAGCAAGCATACGCACGGATCGAGGCCCTATGGACCATGATAATTTCATCATCGCTCCCACTCGCCAGCCATCTTCTCGGGTGTGCCCATCGGACGGTGAGCACCGGTCCCGTGTGCATGCAGAGCGATTTCGGTGGATGATTTGAGCGCTCGGAAGAGAGGTTGAGGATGGGTTTGGTGCTCCATATGCGCACTTTGGCGTCGAGCCCGCCTGTTGCTATGCGTGCGCCATCCGGGTGAACGTGTATCGAGGATATTGTGGAGAGGCATTTTGTGTCCCTGGCGCTATCTGGTAGTGCGGCCAGCGTCGTGAATAAAACGAGCGAGGGGATACTTCTGTGCATGACCCATGTTGATTTTGTGAACTGTGTCGTGGTGGGCGGACGCGGACGCCGGCGAGAACGACGAAGACTAATCACGTGCTTACAGTGACGTTCAATATAATATCAATGCTGTAGTACTACTAGTCTCATCTGCCTGGAACGAGGACGCTCGAAGCCGAGCGTCCTCGTTCTTGCTCGCACCGCAGGCATCGGTCCAAAATAAGCCTCCTAAAATGAGAGTCTGATACGCCACCCACGAAACGTTTGAGCGCAGCTTTTCAACTAAGGCAAAGGAACAACAAACTTGTAGTTAAACTGGAGTACAGTTATCCTGTATTTATTAAGTTTGATATTGGATGGACTGGCTTTATGTTCCTAACTGTATTTTACAAACGTCGGACAACGCTGTGCTCTGATTCTATGCGGAACTCGTGAAGTTG
>JBBPOC010000971.1:0-12334 GCA_038091235.1 Tylopilus rubrobrunneus | reverse complement strand
TGCGCCACGGGCTGGACTACATGCTTGTGGATCGACTTGTAACTGGCCGGTCGCCGAGTGAGAAGTCCCGGTCGCAGTCGGGGTGCGGGCACGCTGCGAACCCCCCGCGGACTCAGGTTGGGTTTCGCCTATCACTTGAGGATAGTGCGGAGGCACATAAAATATCGCGGTCACCAGCTTGGACATCTGGTCTGCAAACCGGCGCACACGCGAGCTGGCGGAAGTGCCGTGATCGCACATGAATTGGTCCAGCTTGTAATATGCATTGATGACCATGGCGAGAGAAGAGAGCATGGGCTATTTCAAAGCCGACCGAACGTTGTCGACAGTGAAAGGGGAAAGAGGGTCATGGGGAGGCGTCGCCGAGCGGTGAGCATCGTCACAAGCAATCCAGGGAGTCCAAGTCGATCGAGGCGCGGGTGGGGGCTGACCCTGCACGTAGGATGTTCGATCGTTGAAGAGTGGCTGACGGTCCGGGAGAAGTGCGTGAGGATGAAGGACAACAATATCCCAGCGTGGATTCGCAATGGTGGTTGGGAAATCTATACTTAAGTCGTCACGAAAGTCCTGAATGACAACATCAAAGACACACGTCTGACGGCCTCAGAGGCATATTTGCAGGGTCGTATTCTGCCCATTTGGTATTGAGCTCAATCAAAGCGGCCACCATTGCTTCAGCGTCACTTTCCGATGGGACTATGCAAGAGGAACCGTAAATGTCCCAGTGGACGTGGAGGCTGACCTCCACTGAAAGATAAAAAACAACAATCAATTCAAGAACGTCTGGAAACGCGGATCCGCTCACAGAGAATCGCATTGGTAGGACTGTCTAAGTGAAACTTGCTCCACAAAGGCCCTGAATCCTTTGTTGTGAAAGGAGATCTTGCTGGAGATGCATCAGACGACGAACATCTCAAACTAAAACCAAAACACTCACCACGTATTTCTTTCTTGCTGAATTTGAACGAACGGGATGTGTTAGATGCGCAGCCTGCAAATCCGCGGAGGCAGACCCTGTGAGGAAAGACACCTGATCATAGGCAATAAGCCGACGTCGAAGATTCTTGTCTTCACGGGGCTCGATAACCCACTCGCTGTCCGTGTCATTGGTTTCGGACGGTGCAGCTAGTGCGCGTTGCAAGGGTTCCACGGAACGGGCGATGTGCGGATTCGGAGGCAGCTTTTTGACAGGAGGAATAAACACCCTCAGTTGGCCAGAGTCCTCGTCAAGCGCGGTGAATGACATGCTGGCGGACTTGAAGTTCAGTTGAGAGGCCAATACTGATTCAAACATTGGTGACCTGCCTTTGTCGGGAACGCCGGCAATCAACACGTTGGATTTCTGGGAATGAGATATAGTTAACGGTGCGTGGTCGACGATGGGGTCACTACAGTACCTGGCGGCGAGTGAGGAATACGAAACTAAGAAAGAGACAGGGGAGCGGAGACTAAATATACTACCTTCGATCGTCGTACCGTTTATAGAAAGAGTGCGCGGACGACGATTGTGACAGCCTTCGATGGAGGAGGCTGAAATCATATAATAGATTAGATATGCTCGACCCATGCTTTTTACATGTAGAAGAGGGTACTCTACTTTCCGCAGGTTAAAACAATATACAGGTCCAGGACCCGCCGACGAGACATGTTCCGAGTCTCGCCCGTCGCGACTTATCCAACAACGACGAACTCTTACCACACCCCACCCGAGGCGGCGAGATCCCGACACTCGAGCCGCGCTCCCTGTGGATGTCGGGACCGCCCCAAGAGCGCCACGACGCTTTGGCTGCGCACCCACGCCACGTACTTGTCCCACCCCGCCGCCTCGGTGCGCACGTCCGACACGCCAAACGGCGCGGCGATGGACAGCGTGTGCAGCGCAGGCAGCGCGAGCGGGTCGAGTACCGCCTCGAGCTCCTCGGGGTCCCTAAAGTCGAGCATGTCCCTGTCGAGCACGATGTCGAGCTGTCGGAGCGACTCGCTAACGACGACAACCTCGGTCTGGTCGAGCTGGGGAAGGGGAAGCCGGACGCGGAGGGAGTCGCGCGAAAGCGAGAACGCGAGGGAGAGGTGCTCGAGGTGGACAAAGTCTTGGAATAGGACGGCGAGATCGAGGGTCATAGGACAGTCCAAGGCAAGGTGGGTGATGTTCGGGTACAAGGTGCGCGGAACGAGTTCGATTGATGCTTCGCTGCCGTAGCATGCGACACGCCTGAGATTGGGGGCGGAGAACATGGCAGGCGCCGGGTCGTCGCTGTGATGGACCCCATGGAGGGAAATGATGACGGACCGTAGCGCGGGTAAGCTCGCGTGGGCCATGAACTGGCGGAAATAGCTTTTGTTGACGTGCAAGCACAGATCACTCAGCTGAGCGCTGTGCGCAATCGCGAGTTGAAACATGTCTGAGCACGATTCAGACGCATCCCCATCCAGCCCGGGCCCGACATCGGTATATGGCGCGGACGCGATGCTCATCCGGATAGGTCGCACACGGCATCGTGCCAGCCACTGTTTCACCATCTCCACTTCGAGCTCATAATTCCATATTCCACGATCGTAGAGGGAGATGGACGACCACAGCTCTGAGGTACCCTGTGCGACGGCTCGCCACCGCTGACAGACCTGCGTGAGGAGCAGCGGTGCAGAGCGCGCGTCTGGCGCGATATACGGCGTGTCTGGCAGACAATGCCAAAAGATTTCTTGGAGGACTTCGTCAGGGACGGCGCGCAAAGGGCTGAGGCGTGCACGGTGGATGGACACGCGACGCTGAACAGCATCACGTTGACGTTCTAGGAGGCATAACTGCGCATAGGCACGTGTGATGCGCGCTCGGCATGCGTCCATGTCTTGATCGATGAGATGGAGAGTGGCGGAATCTTGGGCGAGTGCGTGTTGGGCCAAGCCGTACTCGGCCGGGTGAGGGGGAGAGATCGAATCGACCATGTCACGGTCGGTCTCGAACTCAAGCGGAGGACAAGCGAGTGTGTCCATGCTAGCCAGCAATCGCAAAAGTTTTTCTATGCATCCAACGTCCTGCATGATGAAAGGCACTAGGAACAAGGATCAGAGGTCAGACGGCATCGAGTCCAAAAAAACTAACCAGTGGAAAAGCTATGGGGTACGTTGGGGGAGGGAGGGCAATAACGTGAGGGCAGTCGAAACTCGTATTATAAGGTAAATCGCACCCCGTGCTGCCCAGCGAATCCCTCGATGCGGGCTTGGCTCACTGCCAACTCACGTACAGTACGTGATACCATCACGATGCGGTGGCTAGAGATGAATCGATAACCACTTACGTCGGCCCGGGGTGTTTTGTTTACATACTCTTGTCCAACGGGAGGTTTATTGCCAAGTCTTCTTGGGCTGCGGTGGCGGTTGGCATCAGTGCAGATTTTCAAGTTGAGTCATCGTCGTTCGGATTACACAGCCCCGTGTCCAGTCCATGCCAGAGGATCACAATAGGGCCGGTTCATAGCCGACTCCTAAAACAAACTTGAACGGGCTTTCGAACACGCGAAGTTGCAACTTCAAGAATGTCACAAATGCCAAGAGCCTCGCTTAGGACCTTCGATGGATGATTCGATTACTACCTGCCTTATTCGGATACCACTCCTGGTCAAGTGTCGTCCAAGACTTTGCGCGGATTGACAATAAGAAACCGATCAACCGATCAAGTACCGCACTCGAAACAAAAACGCACAGGCAGTGCAAGTACTCATCAACGCCAATGATACGTACTTACATAAAAAAAGAAAGTGGGTCCACGTGCAGGCGTGACCCCAAACCCGAACTAGATATCAAACCGACGCTCTTCCATTCCTCGCACGCTCGAAGTCACGATCCGCCGCTCGTCGAACACGACTGTACCCCGTTCTCTCGAAGCCTCGCACCCGTCGACCGGCTGCGCAATCTCTGTCCCTTCCCCACCCTCGAGGTCCCAGGCCCATATCGAACCGTTGACACCGAGACTGACGCACCGGCCATCCGCCAAGGAGAGCGCCGAGACCGGCCCCACTGGCCCATGCAGCGTGCGCACAAAACTGAGCCTGGGCGCGTGTGAGGAAGAGGACGGAGGCATGTACAACCGATACAGTTGCAGGTGCGTCGAACTGTGACTCGGTGGAGCGACGTAGGACGACGACGATGAAGACGAGGTATCGCTCGATGAGTCATGATCGTGTGATGCTGACGATTCGGGAGCGTCCCCCGGAGCGAGGACGACCCATTTGCCGTCCGTTTGTGTATCGGCGACCTGTTTGACTTTGCGCCCCCACTGTGCGTGCATGGCCTTGAGCTTCTCTTCGTCTATCCAACCTTGGGGGACGTCAAAGGCACGCGCTGAACGTGTCCCAGCCACGGCAAAATTTGCCGAGGCGAACGACACTGGTCCTATTGTTCCAGAAGGGATGGCAGTGGATGTGACGGAACCAGAGGACGATATGATCAGTTCGGTAACACCGACGCTCCAGTGCGCCGGGTACACTGGCACGGAATATGCCAGGATAAGCCTGTATGATGTCGAGGAGGGTATGGCGGACAGGATTAGAGAAGTGGGTGGATGGCTCGTGAATGAGCTCAGCGAATGTGTGCGTGCAATCGTGTCCTCGCTGAGGTCATATATCATAAGCGTAAATGTTTGAGACAAGGTGACGAGTAACGGATGATGATATGCAACATGCATGACGCGAGTCCGGTGGCGGGGCAACGGAACATAAGCTAGCTTCGGAGACGGAGAAAATGACAGGGGGTCATATTCGTAGATACTGAACTCCCCTGTCGACAAGAAGACCGCCAAACGGAGAACACCATCATTTTGAGGGGTTCTGGATGCCGGACGAGACTGGTCGATAGCGATGGTGGATATTCCGACTACTGCGGTGGCAGTGGTAGATCTGCACCTGAGCGAATGAACCGTGTCCGGACGGGATCTGAGCAAGACTGTAGGTTGATGAGACGGCGCTGAGGGAGCAGAAATGGTCAGAGCGCCAGCCAGTAAGATGTGTGACCCAGGTGTCCCCGTCTGTGAGGGTGACGACGTGGTTGGAGCCGCACCCCAGCTATCTACGGCGCAACGACCTTGGTTGTGTGGATGAGATAGCCCGTATCAGAAGAGTCGCCTTGGGAATGCCCACCATTTCTCCAATTCGAGCTTATGCGGTACATCCACCTCCAGTTGAGCGACTCGGCGCTATCTGCAGCAAGGGATGATGCACGGGACGGAAGTCCCTTTACCAAGCGACCCTCCTTCCGGGTGTAGAATCCATTCCCGCCTCGAAGGCGGGCTTTGCCAAAATCTCTGAGGTAGAGCGTCTTCCAGAGCTGATAACGACGACGAAGGTGCGCCGCTGGAGTTCAACGTCCGTTCTCGAGAGGTAAGGTGTGACGCATGTACCTGAGTGTCACATGCCAGCCTGGCGCAGTTCTTGCTGGCAGCCTGCATGGCACACAGATCCCTCGAGCCGAGGAATGAGAATATGAAGAGGACGAGCTCGTCATACAGGGCACTGTCAAACGAGGTGATGATTGCCCGCGCCGACGGTGAGTATACGCCGTATTGGCGCTTTGGTTGTGGTAAAGGCGCTGGAGACAAGGATCGTTTCGCTGGTTTGGATGTCATCGCAGAAGAAGAGTCGATGAGCTGCTGATACCGCTATGGGAGAAAATCGGCCCGCTCGGCCCGTTGACCTCACGAGTACCACACACATGTATTGGAGGCGAGCTGTACATACTTTTATACATCGTACACAGATATCCATATCCACAAGACGTATCGGTACCAGTCAAGCTGTATCGAGCACGAACATGAACACAAAGTCCAAGACGATTACCCTCACGGCCGGGTCAACTTCTCTGCGAGCTCCTGCGCAACCTTTGGATTCAGCTTGCATCGTTTCGTGAGGATCTTGAGGAGCTCCCTCTTCTTCAGATCCTTCTTCGGGCGGGCATAAAGCCCAAAGAAACGCAAGAACTCAACGAACCACGTGTCTGCTGGCATGATATACTTTCCCTGACCATCGTACTCGCGCAACATCCGCTCGATGTTGGCTTTCGACTCTCGGTACTTGCTGTGCGCGGGCAGTCCGGTGACGCAGGCATGCCCGGCAGCCTTGATGCCATATTTTTCGAGCCCGGGCAAGTTGCGCGTCCACCACGCCTCCATGTCCGGTTCTCGTTCGAGGTTGGTGATCGCGAGTGCGATGGGTACCTGGCACTTGCACAGGACCTCATAGAACAACCGGTAGTTGCTCTGCGTCGTCGCGGTGATGCGGTTCCCGCGAATGCAAAAGAGAAGGAGGTCGAGACCGCCCTGCTTGGAGAGCTCCTGGATGAGCGAGAGGACGCCTTCGATGGCGGCCATGTATTCGACGGCACCCATCTCTGGCTGCTCGAGCCCAGCAGTGTCCCAAATGTGAAATGCTCTGTCCCCGACGGGGAAGCTATACCGTTTGGAGCACAAGGTGCGACCCTCGGCGTCTGGAGATACGCTCGCGAGCTGGTGACCCGCGATCAGGTTGATCACGGAGCTCTTGCCCACACCTGTTTCTCCAAATAAGACGATATTAACCGACGCCATTGAGAAGGATCTGAAACGTGGTGGCGGATTACGATTGATATACATATTTATTTCGACATTGAGATCCGTACCGTTTGAATGGCAGACGAAAGGAGAGTTGGATCTAGGGAGGTGGATGCCTGCGGAGGCTCTATAAGGTGCCGTCGGATGGCGGTGAGTGATGAGCACGAGGTAGTGCCCCGAAGGTTCAGGCCTCGGGGTAGAACTATATCACGCACGGCCAACGCATGGTCGACGGAGATGGTGGGCTCGTGTCAGCTGCGGGGTGATTTCCTGACGGTGAGGCTGTGAGGTGTCAATTTCAAGTGGCGCCACTGGTACTCTCCATGGCACCTTCACGCGGCCCACCCACCCTCGGCCGAAAACTCTATCAGACGCTCAGCAACCACCGTGGCCCCGTCCACGTCGTACGCTACGCCAAAGGCACCGCCAAGTACGTCCTCAGCGGCGGCCAAGACCGCACCATCCGTCTCTGGAACCCAGACTCGGGCGTCCAGATCAAGTCGTTCGAGGCCCACGGATACGAAGTCCTCTCCATATCCGTGTGCGTACCCCGTCGCGCGCGCGCATGTCGACTGACACCCAGCCCCGTCTTCCAGGAGCCATGACAATGCCATGTTTGCGTCCTCGGGCGGGGACAGGTCCGTCTTTGTCTGGGACGTCGCGACGGGGGTCACGACACGCCGCCTGGCGGGGCATATGGGCAAGGTCCACGCCATCGAGTTCAACGCCGACGCCAGCGTGCTTGCGAGCGGTGCGCCGCACCTCTACCCGCACATCCTCGTCTGACCCGGTCACACAGGCTCGTACGACGCGACGATCAGGCTCTGGGACCTACGGTACGCGTGCTGCGCCCTCTCCCATGTCGTTCCTCTCACCGTGGTTCAGGTCCCAATCCCGCGCACCAATTCAGGTGCTCGAAGAGGCACGCGACGCTGTGCAGGCCCTCCACGTCGACGCGACGACCATCCTTGCCGGTTCCGTGGACGGCTACGTGCGCACGTACGACCTCCGCAAAGGCGAACTCCGTGCAGACTTTGTGGGACGTGTGTTGTGCGCGCTCCTCTTCGTCTTGACTGCTCGCTCACGCTTGTTGACAGAGCCCGTCACGTCAGTCGTACCATCTGCAGATGCGACGACGCTCTTGGTTTCCACGCTCGATTCGCACGTGAGGCTGTTTGATGCAACGACAGGCAAGCTCTTGAACGCGTTCACGGGCCATACGCATACATCCTATCGGTGCCGTGCCTGCTTCGGGCACGAAGAAGCGAGTGTCGTGTGTGGCGACGAAAACGGACAGGTGTGGGCCTGGGACTTGGTTGACGTAGGTGGTTAGTCGTGTGGCATGAGATCGTGCAATTGACGTCTTTCGTAGGCGGCAGTTCTCCAGCCAAATCCTCCACCCAAGGTCCACAACAAGGTGATTACTTGGACAGAGCACCATCCAAGCGAAGCTGGGGAAATGATTACAGCAAGTGCGGACGGGACAGTCAAGGTGTGGAGACAAACATGAGACCTCATACCTAGGTACGGACAAAGCAAAAGATAGTACATAATAATACAACAACACAGAACGAAAATCAGTGACCAGATCCATCCGCGACAGCCTTTAACCGTTGCCTGAGTATACCCCTCGTAGTGGAAGCTTCCTTCTGATCCTTTGGCTGCTCTGCTGCAGAACCTGTGCTCTCCCAGTCTGAGAAGTTGGATGCAGTAGGAGACCCGACGCCAGCAGTGACCATAGAAGCCGTGTTTGCACCACTGGAAGTACTGAAAGCACCTGAGTCCCGAAGGACGCCAAACTCGCCGGGACCGACGAGCTCGACTGTCTCAGTCAAAGTGGCGATGCGGGTCCATCGGCGGTACCTCGTGTACTTGCCCATGCCACCTTTGCCGCTTGCACTTTCCCACTTGTTGTCGAGATAGACCCATCCTTCGGGGTCAGTGACGATGTCGTCCTCATGAGCCGGGATGATGTAAGGGTCTGGAACGGTCTGGTCTGCAGGAACCTTCTTGTCGCGATCTTGGGACTCGCTGGTGGAGGTGTCCTTTCCTCTGGCAGCACGCAGCACACGGGCTGCCGTGCTACTGTCATCCTGGGTGTCCTTGTCCTTGGGCGGCGTCTTTTCGACCCTCCGTAGACCGTCTGGACCTTCCCTCCTGACGACAACTCTCCATTCAGGTTCTTCCCACGTCCACCTGGCCAAGCGTTTTGCTCTGCCGTGTTTACCGACAGGGACGAATGAGGTGGTGGGGGGCGGGAGGGAAAAAGTGGAGGGAGGGGGTAGCGGGAGTTGTGAGGCGCTGCTCCACGAGGGGCGCTCTCCAGGGAGGAGTGCAGCAGTCCAATCGAGACCAACCCACCAGCGCTGATTCTCGTATACGGTGAACAGGAAGCGGATGGGGGGAGAGGGGCGGGGTGCCGAGGTGTCCTCGTCTGCTTGAGATGGTGCGCTGGTGTAATCTGTCACGCCGGATGCTGGGCGGGAAGCGTATTCGGGAGGGGGTGTGGGTGTGGGTTCGGTGTGGATGGGGGTGCCGGAGATGAAGGCGTAGAAGTGATAGAATGCCCATCGGAGGTGCGCACTACGAGCGAGGGCGGCGCGTGCGTTGCGAGCCCAGCGGGCGCGGTGTATAAGGAAGAGCGTGCCCGCGATGGCGACGCAGATGCGAAGGGGGACGAGGTAGGTGAGGATGAGATAGGGGAGGTAGAGAAGGGCGGCGATGCGGACGAGGGCCATGGATGGGGGCGGAAGGGGATGATCTGGAAGGAGAGCATGTACGACTGCGAGGTCGTCGATGAGGCCATGGATGACGGTCTCTGTGGTCAGCGGGGGCGGTGTAGAGAAGGGTGTGTCGGACGAGTGACGAAGGGCCAAGACGAAGAGGACAGCGACGGGGAGGAAAAACCTGGAGGAGAGTGAGCGGAGAAGAGCGACGTGCGAGGGACATACTTGAGGGTGAGGTCAGAAAAGAGACAGACGGACCACCAGAGAGCGAGGAGGAGCGCAGACTCTTCCCAGGGGGAGGACCAGGAGAGAACGTCGGCGCAGTGTCGGATGTTGTGAATGAGTGGTGCGAGGGGAACGAGGTGGACGATGAGCGGGGAGGGCGTGGACGAGGTGAACTCGACGAGGGACATGTCGTGACGAGGTGAACTTGAAGGATGACACCAAACGGCGCAATAACCCAACCCGGCGTTCAGGTTCTCATCAGACCACCATGTCAGGTTTACAGCGCAGCCTGTCCGCGAGACAGGTCCAGATGATCGCCATCGCTGGCACCATCGGTACGGGTCTCTTCCTCGGTACTGGCAAGTCCCTCTCGGAGGGTGGTCCAGCCAGCATGCTCATATGCTACGCCATCGTCGGCGTCATTGTCTATGTCACCCTTCTTCTCCTCGGTGAAATGGCAACCCAGTACCCCGTCGCAGGTTCGTCCCACCTTCCTTCCATCCTCGTTCGTTGACAACTCCCCCAGGTTCATTCAACGCCTACACTACCCGCTTCTTCTCCCCTTCCTATGGTTTTGCACTTTCCTGGAACTATTGGTTTAACGACGCCGTTTCCCTCGCTTCGGATCTCACCGCCGCACAGCTCGTCATCCAGTTTTGGACTCCTTGGCATCCTTGGGCATTTAGTCTTATCGCCTGGGTAATTCTCGTAACCATAAACGCGCTTCACGTTCGTGCGTACGGCGAACTAGGTATTCTTTTGCCTGTTTCCCTCTCCCCCTCTAATCTCCACCCAGAGTACTGGCTTTCCTTCCTCAAGGTTATTACCATCATCGTCTTCATCATCCTCGGCATACTCGTCAATGTCGGCGTAAACACACAGCACACCTACATCGGTGGTCACAATTGGTCTATTCCTGGTGCACCCTTCGTCAATGGTTTCGCTGGCTTTGCCAAAGTCTTTGTCACAGCCAGCTTTGCATGTGCGTCTCTTCATCCACGCTCTTCGCTTTACTCATCCCCTGCTAGTTGGCGGAACCGAGAGTCTCGGCATTACCGCCGGTGAAACAAGAAATCCATCCAGAAATATGCCCAAGGTCGTCAAATTCGTCTTTTGGCGGTGAGATCGGACCCTCCTGCCGCTTATCTCCACCTCACAGCTCCTCTAGCATTCTCTTGTTTTATGTCGTCAGCATTCTTCTCATCGGTCTCAATGGTTTGTTGGTCGTGTGCCCGCCATGTCATCCTTACCTCATTTCTTGACAGTTCCTTGGAATTACCCAAACCTCTCAAACAAGACCACTACTACATCCCCGTTCACTATCGTATTCAAGATGGCAGGTTCAAGTACGTTTCCTACTCACACCACCACTCTTCTCTCCCTAATCTCCACCAGCCATTGCCGCTTCTTTCATGAACACCGTCATCCTTACCTCCGTCTTTTCGGCTGGCAATCATGCTCTCTTTGCCGGCACTCGCGTTCTATATGGCCTCTCCGTCGTCTCTCCTCGCAGACAGGCACCTGCTATCTTTTCAAAGACATCTCCTGCCGGCGTTCCTGTATATGCTTTAATAGCCACTAGCAGTATCAGTATCCTATGCTTTGCGACCAGCTTTATCGGTGCCGGTCAGCTTTGGGGCTGGTTACAAAACATTGTCGGTGTATCCAACCAAGTAAGTTTAACCTTGCTCGATGCTATCCATTCTAAGTGCTCTTAGCTTGCATGGCTATCCATTGGTCTCGCCAGCTGGAGATTCAGAAGAGCCTGGATTGCCCAGGGCCGTTCTGTAGACGAACTCAAGTTTTACGTTCGCTGGACTTGGCCCTGGGGTCCTTATTTTGTCGTATGTTGCACCTCTGCCGAGCTGTGATACACTCACCTTTGTTGCAGATCATCTCCGTGACAGCATTGATTCTCAGTAAGTCGTGCCGCTGTATGATATCCTCTAGTTTAATCTCATCTCCATAGTCCAAGGCTGGTCCTCCATTTTCCCAGCGTTTTCTCCCGTCGACTTCGTTTCGTATTACATCGAGATACCCGTCATGATCGTCATGTACATTGCCTGGGTACTCGCCAAGAATATTACCCCAACCAAACAAGACGTGGTAGCTCCAGGTGATCGTTCCTTGGAGTCTGCTGATGAGTTCACACCCCTGATCTCCTCCGACTCTCCTGGAGCAGAAGTAACTGCGAATACGTTTGACATTGTTGATATTTATGCCGTCGATCTGCACACCGACGAACACGTAGAAAATCTCGATGACGAACTCGACAATGAAGAGATGAATAGAAATCTACAGGGTCGATTTGGGTTTCTTTGGAAGTTGTACTATCTCATCGCATAGAATTTTTGCATGTCTCGAACGAACCTAGGACGCAGTCCTGTACTGAGGGAGATTGGAGGTTGTGACGTGCAAACGTTCCGATGCGGTTATGGTCACTTTGCCGGAGTGGTTAACGGGATCGCCTGCTATACAGCAAAGCGGTTGGTCTTTGACCGCGAGTGTTCGAATCGCTCAGGTGACGCTTTTTTTTCCTGCTCATTTACCCTCTGGCAACCAAATCAATTGTCACTTCGACCCGGCCCACCATGAGCGCGAACAAATACGCCAACCTGCCCGATATCGTTCGTACGATGGTCTTATACAACCCGTTCATGGCTGATCTCGTCCAACCAAGGACACCGCACCGGACGTCTACGAAACAGAAGACGTCTTTCCATCGTCTCGTGAAGACGTGTGTCTCTCCATCCTACGACGGCGTCCGCGTCCGTAGCTCATCTCACACAGGGCGGGGACGCGAGCG
>JBBPOC010000970.1:0-12335 GCA_038091235.1 Tylopilus rubrobrunneus | reverse complement strand
CAACCCCAGTGGCTGTGTAATTGTCTCACGTTGGTCCGTTCCAGAGTCACCACAGATAAAAGGCGCAGAGACATTGCCTCTTTCGGATATGATTCCGACAAGGTTATCTGAGATCCGCGATACATTCCATCATCCCAGCAACTTGGACTGGCAGTATGTTTACCAAATGCACACTCGCAGCCGTTTAAAAAATTCAAATTGTGCAACCGCGATCGAGATCAGGGTACGACATGACAGGAGAAAGTCCTTGTCTCTGCTCCTCTCACCATCTGAATCACATCATATCCGAGGATCACAAATCATGGTGACGATCAGTCCAAACAGGATACTGACTGGACACGCTCCATGATGGTAGGTATGTATTCACCCTCTCATTATCGCACCGCGCCAGACCGTATCATGTCCGTGGATCAAGATATCCTGATACTGCCGTCCGAATCCACCGTACCAATCGTTCGCGTTTCCGGCCCATCTTTCAACACCGATCATATCGACCATCGACTCATGGATCCAGAACCAACAGTCACACGAACACGAGTTCCCCGCGATCTGTCAATGTTGCTTATAAACTAGAGTCCGTCCACATGTCAGCCAGATCCATATCCTAGGGTATTTCCAACCGCGTTCGAAGGAATGTCTTCGTGGGAAGTCTACTTTGAATCGACAGCCTGTCACATCTACACCTCACGTGTCCCACCCCAGCATACGTCCCAGGCGCGTCCGCACCAGCCCCGCAGCGAGATCCCACCATGATTTCTCATGTCATGCGTTCCTGAAGATCACATTACATTTCAGTGAGAAAATACACGCGCCCAGTTCGCTATCATGCAAGTATGTATGTACAGTACGGTCCACGGGTCGTCAAGTTTACAGCTCATCCACGAGGCGCAACGTCTTCTCGATTATCATGTCCCTGCCTTGTCGTGCCAGTAACGAGTTGCCCCAAATCTTCTGCATCTTGGGCATGGCCGTCCGAATTGCGCTCGCAATGGCCATGACACGCACTTTGGGTTCCCCAACATGCAACATGGGCCCGAGCATGCAATTGAGATACCCTATCACACAGTTCAGTCCTAGTCATGTCAACAAGGAGACCCAGAGACGCACAGCAATGCATTTCCTCGTCCTCGGGAAATATCCTGGCTGCTTCACCGTATTGTTTGGCAGCCAGGAGATACTGCGCCCTTTTCTCCGTCGGGTTACTGCAGGATTGTGCGATCTGAAGATGGCAGTATCCCACCGCGCTGTGCGATTGGCATGTCAGGATACAGCTGGTATCCCGTGAACGAAAACACATACGCATGCGCCTCCGCTTCCGGATACAAACGGAACGATGAACAGAAACCCGGGTCTACAGGTCCGGAAGGAGGGGCTACCTTTCCCACTTCGTCAATCAATTCTTGCGACACTTTGAGGATGGTATCCAAAAGCGCCTTCCTGTTCGCGCCGGTCGCTTTCCCGTGTGCCTGATAGCATATGAGCCCAGCACGAGGTATATTGCGTAGTGACATACCGACAGCAGCGTTTCGATGTACAAGGCCTTTACTCCTACGACAAACGTATCCTCGAAAATCGCGCCCCTGTTGTCTTTGGGCTCGAGTCGCCATACTCGACGACCCCAGACAAGTAGCTCGATAACGTCCTCGAGATCCTTGATCCCGCCCTCTGGACTTTTATCGAGGTGCGAGCGGAAGACGGCGCCCAGAATCCGTGCGCTGACAACAGAGCGCTTAGTTGGAGGCCCCAGTGACAAGCAACAGGGACACAAACCGGATCGTAACGGCAAGTGCTGGGCGCACGTCGCTCCATCCACGCCTCTTTAAACGTTCCAACGCTGATTTCTTGATCGTGTCCACATCCTCGTTCGTCCATGCCTGTTGTTTCTGGGTCTCGAAATTTGCTGTGTCATATCGCTCACGATGACGGGCACAGCTCGAAAAAAAAAGCTCACATACCTTGGTCGCTGAACTTGGAGAGCCAATTGGGGAAGTTGGTGCGGAATACACGCCGGTCACGTATGATCGCGTTCGTGAGGCAGGTCAGACCCTGGAACATCGGTGCGCCATCAGTCCAAACCTCGCTATACGCATGGAACAGAGACCAACGTCCGTGTGCCCGTGCATCCCGTATCCTTCCGGGGTATCCGGGAGGGGAATTCTCTTCAGCATATTCAGGTACACGAGGCCCTGCTCGAATTCCTACCACGCCATCGCATCAGCACAGGACCACCACGCAACGGGCGCGACGAACTTGGTTGGCATGATAGACCAGGTACACCTAGTGTCCACGGCGTCGTCAGCCTCGAGCGCATGGCAACACCGACGCTTGCTTACGCTGCTCGAATACCGCGCAGGCCCAGCGGCGTGCAACTCGGGGAGCATCTCCGCCGCGATCTGCCACGGCATCTTGGCCCCGCCCGCAGGCACGTGCACCACGTGTGGCGCCATCGCCCTCGCCTCCGCCGCCGCGAGGCGCAATTTGGTGTTCTTGAGCTCCTCCGTGTACTGCTTTTGTTGCTTGAGGTCTGACGGCGAGAGATTGGCTTTGGGAAGGGCGTCGAGGGCTTTTTGGCAAGCTAGGACGGCGTTTTCAAAGTCCATCATGCCCTAGGGGGGCGATGGGGTGGCGTGAGCTGGGATCGGTACAGGTGAGGAGGCGCGTACGTTGTGGGCCGCCGCGAGGCGGGACCATCCCTTGGCATACCCTGGATCGATCTTGGTGGCCTAGACAAAAAAAAAAGATCAACGTTGAGCCACTTGCTGAGCACAGATGGTCGATTACCTGGGTGGCATCGAGCACCGCGTCCTGGCACCTGTGCGCATCGCGGTGTGAGACAGACTGCAACATGCGTGTATGGATGCGTCCGAGGAACTAGACGTACTTGCTCATCCCAAAGCTACAGGCGGAGCGGTTGGCGTACAGGACGGCGTTCTGGCCATCGATCGCAATCGCCTCAGTGTACTTGTCGTAGGCACCCACAAATTCTCGTTTGGCAAAGAGTGCGTTGCCCTCCTCCTTGAGTTGCGTCGCGGTCGATGGGGCCATTGGGAAACTGTGCAGATCGCGGTGCACCAGAACTTGAGCTTGAAGAAGGGGTCGCCTCGTGTCATGTTAGTTAATCATCACCGGCAAACCGTAAGCGCTCAATGAGCAGACTAAGCGGCGTCGCCTACCCTTTTTAGAGTCGCTTATGGCCAATTGCATAAGTGTCGTCGAACGAGTACGTTTTTTTGCGCTTGGCAGTCCAGCCCTGCTGGTGAACGTGGCCTCGAGGCGTCGCATCTTGACTCATCGAAGGAGGCGATCGAACAGCGTTGAAGTCGCTCATTGCGATGGCGGACAAAACGAGGCGCGCATGCATTAGAGATAGTATAATAACGATAAGACTACAGCGGTAATGGATGGCCTGGCCGCTACGGAAATGAAGGTATGAATGAGTGTGAGATCCAGATGGTAGAATGTTCCTGTGCATCGAATTTGGCCGAATAACGATATGAAAAAGAAGGGTATAGAATGCGGACAGGAAGCAAGGTCGTCGCGATGGACTGCATTGGCCTAATGAAACGTGAGAGAAAGAACGGGGAAGACGAAGAATAATGAAGACACAAGGTAGACCGATCAGTCCAAGAAGGCGAGTTCACTTAATCTGCGGCACTCTGCATCCTGAATGTCTCTCGTCTCCCTGATAATGCTTCCTATACTGTGCATGGTAGGGTCAATCGCCGTCCTCGGTGCCTGCAGTGAGACGTGATCTGCACTGGCAAGCGTACTTGAGCTGGGCACTCTGAGACTCCCTGCGACGGAACGGCGCAGGTTGGAGAGGGAGCGAGACCCCAGCCTAGATAACGAGGACCCAACACCCCTCCGAGCTCGTTCACTCGAGTCAGTCGTTCGCCCACGGGACGGCACCCAACGGACATTTTCTTTTTCGTGGGCAGGACGGTGGCTGGATTGCGACTGCGATTCCAGTGTTGACCCTGGGCAATGCGACGAAAATGTACACGAAATAGGACTTTCCACGAGTATAGGAGAAGGGAGACAGTCGACCGAACTCGATACAATGAGTGGAAGGTTGGCTCGCGAAAGCGAGACGGGCAGTGTGGTTGGTAGCTCCGAGGGCTCCTCGGGTAAGACCTCGAGGTGTGAAGAGGTCGACAATGGGTGAATTGAACTACAGAATGATGGTCTTCCCGCAGGAGGGAGATCCGTCCTCCCCTCATACGACCGGCGCACATCGGGATCCGAGGGAGAAAGTGGAGATGGAGATAGTTTCGTTGACTGCAACTGCGGGGGAACTGGATGTCCAGACTCTGAATCGCTGCTCTCGGAATCTCTGTTGGTAGTCAACCAACTCGCCTTGAACCGTTCCGCTTCGGTTGGTCCGTTGAACGTTACGCTAGCTGGCAATGGGACACAGCCTAGACGCTCATCCGCCTCTCGCTCCTGTTCGCTTAGATCTTTTCGAGGTGGGAGCAGACCGCGCTCTCGGAGGGCAGCCTCTCGATGCTCTTTGGAGGTGAAACCGTCGGGGAGAGATGGACAGTTTGGCAACGTGGCATTCGGAGCACGGGGTCCATGGGACGGACCCAAGGCACTCGGCAATGTCCGCGTCGATGGCCGAGATCGCAGGAGAGGAGTACCGGATCTTGAGGGGAGGAGCCTTGTGGTTACTCGGCGGATCAAGGTCGATTTCTCAGATGGTTGCTGAGGGTCGTCGACGGTGCCAGTAGAATGTGTGGTACTGGATCCAATAGTGAGCTATAACGACCGAAAGACGACGTCGATGGAAACGGCAATGCAAAGTGAAATGACGTTTAAATGAACGTGGGGGAATAGGACGGAATGAAAGGGGGTAAATGTACATACCTCGTCACGGCAGGTGTTGAAGATTTCTTGGAAGAGCGCTGAGGGAGAGGCGGCTTGTCCAACTTGATGGCGATGTGTGTGCTCTGTGTGGGCTTGTCGGTCGCACTGTGAGACAGCTTCGGAGCGTCCGGTGCGAGACGGTGTTCGCCCGATTTGCGGGGGCTCCCGAGAGCGGGGAAAAGAATGAAGTGGGGTCGTTCGCGCTCGGGCGAAGACTCGTCGCTGTCGTCTTCGCTTGGAGGAGGGACGACAGAGACCGGGGCCGGGGTGCGGGAGCGGAGACGGAGACGGAAGGGCCGAAAAGGGTCGAAAGGCATTTTGCACTGGCGGGAGAGAGACAGGTGAAGGGAAGGATGAGGTGAAGGGGGACTGGCCTGGGAAGGGGAAGAGTATAAAAGTGGAGCCCAAGGGGATGACAGCGTGATCCCAAGACGAAACGAGGAATAACCGACAATCCATCAAGTTCCGGTGTCGTGAGGGCCGTAATATTATTACGGGCGAATCACATGAGGTTGGCCACTTTGACCAAGTTCTTTCTTGTTCGCCGCCGGTCACAGTAGCAAGGAGTGCCCTCGAGACAGTCTCACGTCCGCTCCACGCTTCCACCCTGTTTTACGACCCAGTTTCCGCGACAGTCGCGTGTTTCACTCGTGGGACTTTGTTCATCCTCTCTCTCTGCATGCAGCCAGCCGCAGTCACCGAATTTGACATCCTCAAAGCGTCGCACAAGTAAACGTCATTGCCCACACTCTTCCTTCTGCACAGACTGAGTCGCCACCCGGCGGACAGGTTCCTCCGAGACGACACAGAGGCCTCCGAGGGCAGCACGTCTTGGAACGATCAGCTCGCCAAAAAATACTACGACAGCCTGTATCGCGAGTTCGCGATCTGCGATCTCAAGCACTACAAGTCCGGTAATGTCCGTCGTCTTGCCAGACTCTCCCTCCTCCTGTCTCTCATTCTCCCCAGTTTGCCCTTCGTTGGCGCACCGAATCAGAAGTCCTCGGCGGAACCGGAGAAACGTCTTGCGCCAACACCCGCTGTGAGCACCACAGTGCTCCACCAAAGGCCGATCTCTCGACACTAGAGCTCCCCTTTGCCTACGAGGAGCACGGGGAGCGTAAGGAAGCCCTCGTCAAAATTGTTCTATGTCCGAAATGCGTGCGTAAGCTGATGTGGAAGAGAAGGCATGACAGACGTGACGGCAGAGGCGAGGACACACGCGGGAACGAGAAAAGGTTAGATCGAAATGAGCTAGCAGACAGACGTCCTCCTCGACGTTCTCGGTCCCGCTCACCGCCCAGACGACGGCGGTAGATGTACCGTAGTGTTTTATTTTAGCATGTGCTGCGGAGTTCCAAGTCCGTTTCACGTCGGTGAGCTCGACAATGACCAACACCGTGACGGCCCTACAGCCGGTGGAACGTCAGGACATTCACAAGTCATGTCGCGCCGTCGAGTCTCTCTTGACCGTGCTCAACGACTACTGTGAAGCCGCGACCGCGCTCGCAGCTATACAGAAAAAGCTCTCAAGGGCTCTTAGAGACGCTGCGGGTTTGAAAACAAACGCCCAATTCGCGGGTGAGTTCATCTCCACCCTCACACGTGGTCTCTAGCCGAGAACCGTCGTTTTATCACTGGCAGCCAACGCTTTCAGTGCGAGCGCCAACATTCTCGAGGTCCTGGCAGATGTCGACAGCAAGTTTGCAAAGCTAGCTGACAAGGAATCTCATAGCATCGTTTCAGAGTTCAAAAAATGGCTCAAGAAACTCGCGGTACGTTCTCTTCCGCCTGTCGGGAACTCGACTAAACTCCTTTCCAGAGAGAAGAAAAGACACACGACGAACGCATGAACCTTTCCAATGCGCGCATCAAGCAAGCTGGTAAGCCCTCTCGACAAGAGCGACACAATTTTGACTGTTTTGCCCAGGTCAAGCTTACGAGAAAAAGTCCAAGAGAGGGGCCAAGGATGCAGGCGAAGAACATGCTCGCTACATCAATCTCCTTAGCGTCATCGGTCCTGAAATGTCGCAGGAGAAACAGTGAGTGTGTCGTGCCTAGTTCCTGATCTCGGCGTAATCTGGCCTCATCTAGCAATCACTCCATGCAGGCCACTCAGCACAACACCTTGGTCACGTTCAGTGTGGCCGCAAGTGTCTCTCGCATAGCAGACGCAGAGTGGACTCGTGTATGCGAATGTATGCGTCGTATTTCGCCGACCATCGGCTCGCTCGGAGAATGGCGCTCCCTTTGCGAAGGAGCTTGGACAGGACCGCTTCCTGATGACCTTCCGAATATGTCCTCTGAAACAGTTCGCGCACGGGCTCCAACCGCAGCGGGGGTCTCAGAATGGGGTCAGACCGGTCTCGCCACGCCAGTCCGTCGATTACTCCCTATCCCCCCTGGGCATATTCCAGGTTCGATCTCCGCGCCTCTGCCAACATCACTCAATCCACCCCGTTCGCCATTCAGTACAGCCAACCAGAATCAGGGTTCGATCAATTCAATCACCACGCTCTCTGCATTTCCTTTTCCGCCCACCCATTTCCCTGTTCCTCTGGCCATGAACGAGGGAGAACTGCAGGGACAGCAACCTCAGCCCCAAAATCTTCAATCTCGTGCCGGTACTCCAAATCCTGCCCAGGCAACCAATATTAGTGCCCCAGCTCCACATGTTCCTATCTTGTCTGATTCTCCCAAGCCGTTGGCAACGGCCGAGCTGCCGGAATCACTTGCCCTGGATGTCTCTAAATCCTCACACTCTTCGCAGGCGTCTCAGAGACCATCATCTTCTCATCAGTCCCCTGTCACGCGCACTCCTTCGGAAGCACTACCAATACCAGAACCGGTAATACCCGAGGATAAGGAAGCCATCAGGCCAATAATGCCCGGAGAGGACCCAAAGCAGCCGAGACGTCCTTCCTTGGTTGTTCGAATGCCCCCACCCTCCGATAAGCCCCTCAGACCGATTCCACCGTTCAAGAGGGCGGAACAGCCTTCAACTGAAAAGGAGTTTGGGGCCCATGCGGACGGCAATAAAAGTGCATTCAAAAGCCATAGCGTTGATGCTGCAAAGAAGGGTCTTGAGCGTACAGACTCTACGCACAGCGCAGGAAGCAATGTTGCTGCCTTACGGAATAGATACACCCGTACGGTTAGTTATGCACTTCCGTTCTTTTTAGTTTATATATTTACATTTTTTTCCTTCTCCAAGGTTGAAACCCCGTCACAGGCACCGAAAGACATGCCTCGGCTACCGATGAGCGTTTCAGAGATTGCTTCTCGATACCAACCAGTCGACAATCCCCTGTCTCCTCGGCGGACCGTATCCCCTATCGTCGATCGTTTCCCTCCAGATACTCCACGCACGGTCGCACGCGACTTGCCTGCCGACGAGAATGAGGTACGAAGACGCAAGCAACGCATCGAGGAGCTGGCCGAACTCGATCTCAAGGAAAAAGAATTCGAACTGCGGCAACGAGAACGCGAGCTCAACCAACGCACCCGCGACCTTGAATGCGACCACCTTCAGTTCCTCCACACCCGCCCAAAGACGAGCGACGGGCCCCGAGGTCCGCGGAACGGTCCCTTGCAACACAAGCGCGGTTCTCAGAGCGTCACGCACCTCAACCTGCCTTCGTCGACGAGCACCTCGTATTCGCCGCCCTTGCCGGCCAAGGATCACGCGCCGTTCTGTGGTTGCGCCGCGTGTTCGGTGAGCAAGTACAAGGTGGCGGACGCGTCCCCGTCACTGCGTGACCTGCGGCCACCCGAACCGCCCATCCTCCTCCGCCCCGAAAAGCCCAAGGGTTGGATTCGCCGGTTGAGTATGCCGTCTGTCAACATGGCGTTTTCGCTCGACGCAAAAAAGAACGCGAGCGCGGTCAGTCTGAGGGCAGGGCTACCCCTTCCGACTGAGAACGGTCGACTGCGGAAGCGGAGTTATGAGCAGGGCATCGGCCTTCGTACGCTGATGGGCCGGTGAAGAGGGCTCATCTATTTTGCTTTGGACTCGATATACCTCTCCTTTTTGTCCGATACCCATCAGTTACTCACGACCATCACGACCTCTGGATGCATTCATGAATCGTTTCGCAATTGATATCAATAAGTAGAAGTCCTTCACGTGGATTTTGTTACATGGGCGTTTGCGACAACAGTGTGAACGGAAGCAAAGTATCAGGGGTATGTCATTCGGAGCCAACAAGAAAGTAAAGGCAAACTATCCTCTCCAACGTACGTCCGACGAGCTCGATCGCAGTATCGACATCTACTTTTTCTTCTTCTTCTTTCCGGCACCAGTGGCGCCTTTGTTCTTCTTCTTGCCACTAGCCGGGGCGAATCCGTCATCCTGCTCGCCTTCCTCCCCTGCTGGGTCGGTCGGGTTGTCTGTCGCAGATTGCTCCGTCGTTGAAGGGGGCTCATCAGGCGGTGCAGGGGTCCCCCACCCGAGCCCTGTCTCCGTCGTTCCCTCGGCGGACGGGAACTCGATCGCCTTGGTAGTGTCCCACTCGCCCTCGCCCGCACCCGCGCCGGCGCCCGCACCATCCCCTTCCGGAGGCGGCTCGATCAGATGGCTCTCCGGCGCATCTAGACCCTTGAGCGCGCCCACCTCGTCCGTGCCCGCGATCGGATCCAGCTCGATCTCGTTCTTACCAGTCCCACCAAAGAGCGAGTTGACCCCGTTGCCCCACGAGGAGAAGCTCCCGACCTTTTGCGACACGGAGGAGGAGAAGTTCTCGACCTTTTTTGTCACGGAGGAAGAGAAGTTCGTGTTGCTGCCGCCCCCGCTGGCGCCCCCGCCTGAGCCGAACCCGAACCCGAACGTCTGGGACATCCTCCCCGAGGCCTCCTTGATACTCGCCGTGGCCGAGGACACGCCCCAGCTGCCGCCTGTGCCCCAGTCATACGTGTTCGTGGCCTCAGCCTCAGCCTCGCCGACCTTGGCGTCCGCGTTTGTGGTGTCGAACACGCCAAACACACTGCTAGCGTTGGTGACCGCCGCAGTGGTACTAGACTTTTCGGCGATGTCGACGCTCTCGAACATTGTCTTGCTTGAGAACGCGTCCTTGGTCTCGGATGTTTCGAACGTGTGTTCAGAAGACGTCTGGACAACCTCATTGGAGGCAGCGAACTCGGCAGAGAACCCGGCGGAGGCCTCAGCGACCGCAAATTGCTCAGGTGGCATGGTATCGGCAGGGGTGTGTCCCGCGAGGGCATCGTCGGGGTGCACGACCTCTGAGGGTTGGGTCACGTCCAGGGCCAGCCCTTCAGAGGCGACAAGCGCGCTTTGAGACGACTCCATGGACATGTCCGTAAAGAAGCTCGGTCCGTCGGCCACCGCCGGGGTGGTCGGTTCGAGCTCGCGCGGCGTCGGTTTGGATGATTCAGGGCCAACGGAACGTGCAGAGGTTGGGAAAGGCGAGGCAGCAGGGGTGACGGCCTTGGACTGGGAGCCCCAGACAGAGGTGAGAGCCTGACCGAGTTGTCCTGGACTCTTGCCGACCGTCGTATCGGCATAGTCGATCGGCGAGATCGGCTTGCTCGAGCCCTTCTTGCCTTTCTTGCCCTTTTGTGTTGGCGGCGCGGTCCAGGCAGCCGCCTCTGCGGCCGCGATCCTATCGCGTTCTTCCTGCTCGGCTTGTTCCCGCTCGGCCTTCTCCTTTTCGGCCTGCTCCTTCTCGGCTCTCGCTTTTTCAGCTAACTCGCCCTCGATCCTCTCTTTCTCGGCCAGTTCTCTTTCAATCCTCTCTGCTTCGGCCCTTTCTTTCTCGATCCTCTGTCTTTCGGCTCTCTCGGTTCTCTCGGCCCTCTCCCGCTCGCGATCGAGTCTTTCCCTCTCGAGTTTCTCTCTTTCAGCTACCAACCTCTCCCTCTCAATCCTGTCTCTCTCCGCCGCCGCCCGCTCTCTCTCGGCAGCCGCATCCCTCGTGCGCCTCTCCTTCTCCGACTCCCGCGTGGATTGGGACGTGTGCGAAGAGAATTTCGACGCAGACGACACTTTGCGGTCGTGCTCGACCTGCGTGACGGACGACGACACGCGCGAAGCCGAGCTCGTCGCAGTCCGTTCACGCTGCTCAAACTCGCGGGTGCGCTCTGTGTAGCTCGCCTGCTGCTGCTGATACTGTTGATGAGACTGCGCTTGCGCTTGCGGCGGCGGCGGCTGCAGGGGTGATGATAGCTGTGATTGGGGCGTGTGGTAGGTCTGGGCGCGTGATTGTGTGGATTGAGATGCGGAGACAGCGCGGCTCCGGCTGCTCGCGTCCAGATACGCCGCATCGAGGCGTCCCGTGCCCTGTGGGGTCTTGGCCCCCGATCCGACAGAGTCCTGAGAGTGTGTACGAGAAGGGGCGACCGAGACGGGTCTAGATGGGGCACGCGATATAGCGCGAGAGGGCCCAAAGTCGTCTTCAGAGTAGGTATCCGTTTCGTCCTCGTCAGCACGGTGACCACTTTCGCTGTACACAATGGATGCCGGGCCGCTGTGAGAATCATTAGTCTAAAAAGGCACTCGCACGTGTGGCGGGGACGCACTATCTGGTTCTTCCCTGTGAGATGAGACAATTAATGAGGGGTGCGTCATGCAACGTAGGGGAAAGTGCGCACGTTGTCGTTCCATTTGATTCGTGCTTTGAACTCCGTCAAACCGAAATGAATCTCGACGCTGAAGACGATGGTCCAGTATGTCTTGCCATTCCTCCCCGTTTTGGGCTCAGCGCTTCCGCTGAGCGGCGAGAGGTCCGCGCGGACGACGCACAGAGTGCCATAATCCTCTGAGGAGCAGGGTGAGTCACAGAGAGATCACGTCAACCTGGAACATACCGTGGAGCCGCAGGATCCAGGGAGGGATCATATCACCGCCGCGATAACACCATATCTCCACTTCAAACACGGAGAGAGTGGATAGGTTCGTGAGCTCGGTACAATATTTGCGTGTGAAGACGGTCGATTCTTTGACTTTCACACCCTGTGACGAACAGTGAATAGGGGAAAGGGAGCGGCGGAATGGAAGACCCCACTCTCGCGAGGATACAGTCAAACGCGTCTGGGAGAAGCCTGGGCCCTGAGGGGAGCTCACAAAGTCTCTCCTTTCGCGCCATGTGTTCAGGATCATTAGGATCAAACTCCCGCAGGTATTCCACGCCATACATGAACCTGGACACCCTCGCCGAAACGTGGTGATCACAGTAGAAGCCAAGAGCTCCATCGGCTACAGCCTTGGACCTAAAATGGGAAAGAGTTAAGCACCATGCATATCCATCACAATGCGAGCACCAATCAGAGATATTCACGTTTGATTGTCCGGTCGGCTAACGGTGATCTTCATGGACGCAAGGCGGTCTTGGAGTTGGGCAAACAGCCAAGGGCTAGCAGCAAATCCTCCCACCAACCACACGGACTGCCAAGAATGTAGACGCGTGTTTATCACCATATGGATGTACCTACTTTGATCATGCCCTGAGACGCCA
>JBBPOC010000969.1:0-12358 GCA_038091235.1 Tylopilus rubrobrunneus | reverse complement strand
CACGCGCCACACTCACCTTCCTATTTAGGACATGTCTGGACAGAAAAGGAAGGTTGTCACAGCACGATCATTGCTATCACGTGACTCGGGACTTTCCGGGGTCAACTCGAGCTTTCCGACTGAACCGAGCGCATCGACATCGACGACGACGACGACGACGACGGGCTCAGCGATGCTCAAAGTCTCAAAATCGGCTGCTGTCCTGCAGAGGCGGTCTCCTTTGTTCAAACGTGCTTTTGCAACGGTTGCGGACCCTCCTGTCCGGCGTTATGGCGGTCTCAAGGACCAGGACCGTATCTTCACCAACGCGTACTGCAGACACGACCACAGCTTGAAGGGCTCCCAGGTCAGTTCTCATGGTGGCCTTTGTTGTTCCCCGAAAAAATCGTTTTCAGTCCCGCGGCGATTGGCACCGCACGAAGGACATCCTTTTGAAAGGCGATTCTTGGATCATCCAAACCATAAAGGACTCCGGGCTCAGAGGGCGAGGAGGTGCCGGTTTCCCTAGCGGACTCAAATGGTCATTTATGAACAAACCCGGCTGGGAGAAAGACAAGCGGTATACCTTTTTCCCCTCGTGTGCTGCCAAATTGACTTCGCCTTAGGCCTCGTTACCTTGTAGTGAATGCCGACGAAGGTGAACCAGGGACGTGCAAAGACCGCGAGATTCTCCGTGGTGATCCTCACAAGCTCGTCGAAGGTTGCCTTGTTGCTGGCCGCGCTATGAACGCGAGCGCAGCATACATTTACATCCGTGGAGAGTTCGTTCAAGAGGCCAACCATCTTCAGCAAGCCATCACCGAAGCATATCGTGCCGGATTGATCGGCAAAAATGCCTGTGGTTCCGGTTACTCGTTCGACGTGTACCTTCATCGTGGAGCTGGCGCATATATTTGCGGCGAGGAAACGGCCCTTATCGAGTCTATCGAGGGTAAACAGGGAAAACCCCGGTTGAAGCCACCATTCCCTGCCGATGTCGGGCTCTTCGGCTGCCCGACAACCGTCGCAAACGTCGAGACCGTCGCTGTTGCACCGACTATCTGTCGACGCGGGGCGACCTGGTTCGCCGGTTTTGGCCGAGAGCGCAATCAGGGTACAAAGCTTTTCTGTATCAGTGGCCACGTCAATAATCCGTGTGTGGTTGAGGAAGAAATGAGTATACCACTCAAGGAACTCGTCGAGCGACATTGTGGTGGTGTCAGAGGTGGTTGGGACAATCTACTTGGCATCATACCCGGAGGAAGCTCCGTCCCTGTATTGCCCATTGACAAATGCTCCGAGGTTCTTATGGACTATGACTCTCTCAAAGATGCACAGTCGGGTTTGGGCACGGGTGCTGTAATAGTCATGGACAAGAGCACCGACATTGTCGCTGCTATCGCACGGTTCTCTTCGGTGAGTCTCTCCTTACGTGAGGCCTTCTTCTCGCTCGACGGATTTCTAGTTCTACAAACACGAATCATGCGGTCAATGTACTCCTTGTCGCGAGGGAACGACATGGATGATGAATATGATGAACCGCATGGTCGAAGGCCGCGCCCACCGTCGAGAAATTGACATGCTTCTCGAACTCACGTAGGTTTTTTATCTGCTTGTCGCATGCAAGTCATCTGAATCCATTCACAGGAAACAGGTAGAGGGGCGCACAATCTGTGCTCTCGGGGACGCTGCCGCATGGCCAATTCAAGGTCTCATGCGTCATTTCCGACCTGAGGTTGAGGCTCGTATTGACGCTTTCCGTGCTGCGAACGGCGGTGTTCTATTCGGTGGTCGATTGAAGAGCCAAGTAGACCCCACTTTGGCAACTTCAGACAGTTTGGGTGCAAATCTGATAGAACCTGGCGATAGAGTATAATGTACATATTCACCTTGCCTCTCGTAAAGTGCTATTCATCTGGGGGCTCAGATAGATGGCGGTACTGTGCGTGGAGTTCGCGGCCCCGGTCCTATGCATAGTCATCAAGACGGTCTGTGTTCGTATCACGCTTATGTGCGGACACAGATGATGGTTAACCCGATCTGTAGTCACTTCGAATTGGTCCGTTTATCGCGCTACTGTTGACATTGACAGCCTCAGGCTATAGCTAGCTACACACGACGCGGCGTCTCTCTGCCACTCTCCACGTGGTCGTTGTTCGCTAACCTACTAGGTTCCACAACGGTCAAGCTGTGTCACAGTGGCAAATGCCGTGCCACTGTCACGTCAGTTCCTATAACGTCACCTCCCCGTGCACAACTCCCCGTGCGTCCCTTGGGTGAATCAGAATCACAAAAGATTTCATTTACTGTACGCAATGGAGCTGCACAGCTTGGAAAAGCAAGCTGATGATCGGTATCCGGCATCGTCCGGCATCGTCCTGCCTCTATATCGTCAATTCCCCGCTTACTTTGGCTCCATGCGTTCTTAGTGGCCCCGGAAACAACCTGGAAGCAAAAGAAATACCGCGTGTTCGTAGGGAGCGGCAGACACCCCCCGATGGGTTTCTTGGCCGGTCCTCGCCTGTTCTCGTGTAAGTGCCTTCAGGGGGACAAAATTTTCCATGTTTGTATGAACATGCATGACAGCTAAACTCATAATTCAGGTCCGTCACTGTGGTCATCAGATAGTTTTCCACCCTGCCGAATATTCTTCTCGAGGTGGGCTCTAATTTATCACAGCCGCGGCAATATAATGACTGGCTGTGTTGCTGTACTGCTCTGTACTGCTGGTATGCAGGTGCGTACCCAGCTCAACCTCATCATTAAAGCATCTGAGATGTCGCCGCAGATTCCCAGACGCGTGCGTGCAGGCTATAACATACTCCAGTTGACTCCTTCATAATACACACCTCAGGTCCACATCTATGTTCCGTGAAAGAGTGTGCATTATGAGGTCAGATGGTGACCCGATGCAACTAAAGAGTCAGAAATATCACGAAAGCATCGGCCATGCAGGGTAAGCATCATGGGCAGCTCACATCTGTCAGGCACAGTCAATCGGCTGTGAGTGGCAGAGTCTACTCAGGCACCATATCTGATTTGTCACCATCTGATATCTGAGGTGGTCGGTCGTTTGATTCCGGCCATCAAATAGTATCTACATGCTTCGGCTGTGTAAAATATCCTTTATCTTAAGTGGTTCGCAAGGAATTGTCTATATTTTCGCTCACAGGTGGCATAGACATTCTTCAGCTCAATTTAGAAGGTTTCAAGTAGCAGAGAAGAGGTGAGCTTGGTCGCCAGTGCGTTGTTGATTCATCAGCGCATCATCGGTATCACAGAGTATGTATCACCCACCTGTCAGTCAAAGGTTTGTGGGTTTCATAGCGTGTTAATCTGCGACTTAATCTTAATACACCCCTGCCATCTCGTCATTAATCAGGCAGATACTATTCGAAACAGGGGAAGGAAAGGTTCCATCGGCATATAAAATCCTAACCCTAAGCGCCCCTCTACTCCATTCCACTGCTCCCGCATTTGGTCACTCGCGCATCATGCTTAAGTCTGTGGTGAGACTCCTCTGTGCTGTGGCGCTCGCGAGTACCGTCCTTTCACAGACCGTCTACATCGGCCACCCAGCTGCAAAAGCAAATGTTGCTTCCGGATCACCCATCGAGGTCGAACTCGTTAGACCGGTGCGTATCGCATCACGCCCTTCTGTCGCTTTCCTAAAGCTCTTCCTGACTTGATATCAACCTGCCAGAGGTCACTCACTGGCGAAGAGAGTGTTGCTGTCGCCATTGGCATCGTTTCCTGCGATTCCGAGTCCGACTGTCCAGATGTCCATGGCGCACTGGGCGAAATCCTCTACCAAGGAGTGTATTCTCCAGGGTTGCGCGACCTCCATGGGGAGCCCTATGAGAACTTTACGCTCACCATTCCTTCCGGCTATAATGGATGGGTCCAGCTAGGCGTGGCACACTTTTTCCTGCTCGCAGTGGGTATCTCCCCCTTCGCTTAACGCCGAGTTCTAGAATATGCTGACGCTGTGACATCCTAGGCCGGCCCAAGTGCACAGCTGGAGTTCGCGACTACTCCGCTGCATGTTTCTTGAGAATGATAGATAAGACGTGTCCAGGAAACCTTGTTTTGGTCCTCTTTTTATGTATGATTATCCGCATCCTGGCCATGACGCTTGATACATAGATGTGTTCCCGATCCGCAGTTGAGACCGGCGAGGTTGTAAAAGAGAGTTTGGATCTCACTTGTAAAATAAATCATTGGGCGAATTCGGAACACTGACAGCTGTCATGCACGATGAGTGATATATTCTCATGATCCTGGCACCTTGAAATCTTTTGTCCGTATAGAATCAGCTGTCACTATTGTCCATCACTCTCAAGACGCTCTCCGCTGTTATCTCCTTCGAGCCAAGAAGGCTAGAGATGGCGGGAAAGCAAGAATGCGCCAAAATAGGTGTCCAGATCGGCAATAGCTGTCGAAGGGGCAATCGTCCCTATGTACCCATCTGGGCGAACAACCACAACTGTAATCTGCGCTGGATTGATTCCGAATCTCTCATATGCATGTCCACCTTTGCTCCCTGTCACGTCGGTATCGTCGAGAAGGACTCTGCAAGACATCCATTGATTAGTCCAGGGACAAAGGTGAGTCTATAAATCTTACTTCGACCAGTGAGGACGGAGGAACGCCGGAAGGAGCAAAAAGTTTATGCTATCCTTCTTGCCCGCGGTGATCGTGATGATGTCAAAGAGAGCCGAGACGGTCCCATCATTGCTGTATTTGTTAAAGAAGCTCGACGGCTTCTGCAACTCCTCCGCGAGCAGATTCAGCTCGGAAACCCGCGTCTCGGTCAGGTTCCCCACGAAGAATAATACTTTAAAACGAAGATCTGCAGGAAGCATATCCTGTATCTCGATTGGGCGGATATCGGCAGCACGGACAAAAATTTGGGGGAGCATTCTTTCTCCAATGATGAGATTCTCGGCACACTTCTGGTGTTTTGCATCCACAATCGCGGAAGGAGAATAATGAACTCCAATACCGCTCGTGAATCCACCGAATGTCTGGAACACTCTGATTCCAGAAAGGTTTACGGCCAGAGTAGAACACCACTTGCAAGATCACTTACCGCACAAACTCTTCGTGAGAGACACCATCTCCATTCTCCTCTGTCCTCGGCTTCCCGGAGAAAAGAGTTGCAAATTTCTTGTCGAAGTTTATCAAGTCCTCCGCATACTTTCTGCGCTCATATTCGTACTAAAAGGACAACAGATATCAAGATGCTGGAATGAAAATTCTTGTAAGACTTACGGTCTGCAGGAGCGACAACTTGGACCACCCTCTGAGTACAAGTACAAGTTTCCAAGCTAGGCTGCACTTAGTCTGTGCACAACGAGTGCAAGTAAGGACACCTACCCAAATTATGCGTGTCATTCATGCTAGCATTCATACCTTGACCTAAATCACGGAGAAATCAAACTTTAATTCCAGGCAGAGAAGGAATCGGAATCTTCTCACCCGCTTTTGGGGAGTGGGTATGGCAGGCGTCGCCAGCGATGAAAACGCGGTCTTTTAATGAGTAGCTAGACGCCAAGCGCTGCCCGACTATCAGGTGGCTCGCACATCGAAAGTGCTGAATATGATATTTATAATAAACGTACTGATGTAAATGGTCCACCATTCGATCTCCTTCGGGTCACCCAATTCATATGGATGGAGTATCTTCCTAGACACCTACCAGGACTTTTCAGTGGTACACCTCACCGACTCAGTAACGATCCTTACCGAAATGAGCTTCTCCGGGTTCATCTTGGTCTTGTCGATCCTTCCTGTTAACGGATCTACGACGTCCGTGTCTGACAATTGGGTGTAGAAACGGACCAGATCACCCTCACGAGGAATGATCATGCAAGAACCGATTGGGGAATGAATAGCGGTGCGGTTACGAATATCGGGAAAGTTAGTTTCTGGCACCATGTCGACAACACCCCAAATGTAGTCTGTCGGGCTATTTCAATAAACAGTAGAAGCTCGAACTGCGTTGTCGAATACCCGTTTGCTCGCCTTCCATCTCAATTCCTAGAGTCTTTCGGACCCAAGAATGAGCTCCTAGACAATGCATCATTGATAGGCACGTATACGAGCGAGATATAACATACCGTCTGCACCGACAACGAATTTGGCGTGTATGATTTCGGCTTTGCTTTCCTCGTCAATCGCATCTAGACGCTCAATTGTGACCTGCAGTGATCGTTGCTAGTAACCTAGATACTAAGCGATCTGAATACCCTTACCTTCAGCGGGTATGACGAAGGGTCTGACAGTTCAGAGGCATCTTCCGAGATCACCATTTCCACGGGTTGTCTTAAACGCTCGACTTCCACCCCGTGAGCTCTCATGGAGTCGATAAACATAGCCTCAATAGCTCCCTGGTGCAGCGTAATCTAGACGCCCGTCAACAGAGTGGAGTGGATGAACGACAAGATCCTCACATGGAAAGGATAGCGGGCAGTTGGCGCGGTAATATCGGGGACACGTCCTGTGCACTTTGAAAATCGCTGATCACAAAACAGACAGATCACAATGTAGAGGCGGTTCATACCTCGATCCTTCCATCGCGACCAGGGTTATAGAAAGTCTTGATGAGTCGTATTAGATACACAATATGTATGAACCAGCGAATGTTCACGTACACACACATGCATCTGGTTTGCCTCTCGAATCAAGCGCTCTGCAAGTCCGTAGCTCTATTGCAGAAGGGTTCAGAGGTAACTAAATATGTAGGATGAAGTAGAAGCATATACTTGAAATACTTCGGTTGTCCTAGGTGATATACCGTCTGCATGACCGGTCAGGACTTTGGCAGAACTGTGACTGATCAGCGCAAGGTTCCTCGCAGAGATAATCACGATCCGCACCGTTTATCAATGATTCTCACTCCTGCTCCCGCCCTTGCGAGGGCATTAGCACACATGAGTCCGGCAGGGCCAGCTCCGACGATCAGGACATCAACGCGATTTTCCAGAGGCATCTTGGATGGCGTTGAAGGGAAGGGCCTTGAGCGTTTTCCCTCGTATTTTAAGCAGCAGGTCTTCTCAGGCCATAATTTCGTGTATACGAACGGAAATTGATCCACTGATATTATTTTACCAACATGATAAACAGTAAGGTGTCCGGGGGTGAGCGCATTCGTTCAGGAGGACAGACCTGCACTTGGAACACGAGTATTATTTTCAGGTCTTACATCACACTGGGGCATGTATAAGGGGGAGCCCAGTCAACCACAAGGGTGCGAAGAAATTCGCGTCAATTAATCTAGGCACTGATTCAGGGTAGAATGGACAAGATATGATGAGGGAGTGCCGTACAACTGTCCGGTCCAATCAAGACCCTCGATAGGCCCCCGGGCGCCTTCAAAGACGCGACATATTGGTGATGACCACTCTCTGAGCTACTAGTAGCCGTCGCATGCTCCTGCTGTGGTTTTGCCGACGCCGAAGGCGTTTCCCTGCGAGGAAGTTCATATAGGCTTTGGACCAAGTACCTGCGAGGCCTAAGTGTCAGTCATGAGGTACAGATCTGTGTCAGGGAGCTGAATGCGCCGAAGTGCCAGTGGTTGTGCAGGCCTGTAATCGCCATCGAGTGCGAGATCGTCCCAGCATGGTCAGACGACCACAATTCGACCCCGATGATGATTCGAGAACTCATTTAGTGTGGAAGTCCGAGGATATAAATGTGAGTATGGGAATCATGGTGTAGGTCGATGAAAAAGTTCAATGTATAATGTATAAATTGGACTTCCGATCATACAACTGGCCTTTGCGAACCTGCCAAGATCTTGGCGGCGTCGACAACACTAGTGCTATACTATGACTAGTAAGATACACAGCAATACATACAGGCAGTCCGATGATGCTGGCAAAATACAACAAGGAAGAACATGTCCAATGTCCAGACTTACACCATCTTTCCATCAAACAACCACGAGAGAAAAGAAAAGAAAATTATGATCAAAAACCGTGTCAGGTATATCGTCAGAGTGCAATCATATATCTTCGATAAACTTAGAACCAGCGTGCGTCCAGACGGAGCCGTTGGACAACATTGATCGATGGCGATGTTCGTCGGCAGGAGGGCGCGGACTCTCGTCTGCACTTGCACTCTCTCTCGGGGACGACATCGGCGGCGAGGATGATAGAGGCGACTGCGACCGCTGCAACGCCACCTCCGAGGTCATTTTCGAATACGGATCGGTATACGCATATCCATGGGCGAACCCGCTCGCGGAATCCGACAATGGCGACTCGACGATGCGGACGCCATCTCTTCCCGGCACACTGTGCGCGTCCTGTTTGGCAGCGGGGAGCGACCGTAGATGGCCACCGACTTCTAGACCTGGGACAGCCCTGCTGCCTTCGTGAGCTGGATGGGAGGCCCATTCGTCTGACCCAGCTCGGATCCAACCACGCCCACCTCGTCGCCCTGCCTCTCGTCCTCTGCCTGTCGTGCTCTGCCACACCTGTTTTATCTTGTCACTGAGCGAGCCCGAACCGAACGTCGACGACGACGGTCCCAGGGCCGAACCGGAATTGAGTGTTTGCTCGCGAGCGCGTCGGTAGCGCTCTCGACGAGCTGCACGTTCTTGGTCCGTCGGATCGTGGTGACGAAGGAGGTAAAAGACAGCTGCACAACAGCCAATGATTAGGACGCTCAATGCTACGACAAGGCCAATGAATGCTGGATGAACGGGTCAGTATACGGACATCACGCCGTGCGGGACAGATAGGGTACCCACCGCCCTGAGAACCGTCGATTTCGGGGATTTCGCGTGTCCCGAGGTACATTGTCCCGGGTGAGAAGTTGTCGCGGGGGTAAAGAGGGGAGACGAGTGAAATGTATTTCTTGTTGTGAAGAACTCAAAGGGAATGAGGCGAGCACGTGCAACTGGAATTCCTTTTATGGATGACACGGCTAGAGGTGCTACTCTAATATTCTAAAGTAAAAGTCTCATAGCTACCAAGTGTGGTTTAGCCGCATCGCAACAAACGTTGAGCTGATGTGTGTCATTCTAGAATAATGTACGCAACCAAACGAACAAATCGAGTGAACGCGATACTACCCCATCCTTTCATAGTACGCGCATCCACCTCACTGCATGCCCTCATGCATTATAAATGTTCCACGTCTATCCCGAAGTACGATCAGGACTGAGGCAGATCGATATCCAGTAACACGCACCTTTCTCCACTGCAACCCCCAGTGGTCATCGACGGGGCCCTCGATCCCCCACGCAATCCCTTTGAACCACCAAAAGTTGGCCACAATCAGAAAGGCGACAACACCGAACGCAACCCGCTTCGTATGGTCCTTCCACCGTGCGGAGAAAATGCAGTGATCGAGGATGTGGGAAAACATCAACACGGAGAAATACAACGTCGGGAGCTGTCAGGGAAGACATCAACAAGGTGTGTAGAGTGCGGAGCAGCAGAACGCGTACATAGTGATGGACATAGGTCACCCGACCCATGATAAAGAACGGCACTATGGAAGATATCCATCAAATACATGCAGATCTTGCACCTGTCAGCACACACCGTAATGCAAGAACCAGCCATAGAATGCAATCTTGCCCACGTACAAAAAGTGACTCCAGCCCTCTATAACCCTCGTCAAAGAAATGGATAGGTACCGAGGAGTTGAGCTACTCACGGGCATCCATGTCCACGTATTTACGTTGCTGACGGAAAAGGTAGAACCCGAGCAACAAGAGCGACGCGATGATGCTTGCGGATCCACCCCACCAGATGATCGGCGTTCCTAAAAGATAGTATTTCGCTTGGCCGTCGCCCCACCCACACATCCGCAGACCCAACCGCATGAATGGCCAATCCGTAGGGCTCGACGCGAGGATATCTTCCTTGTCTGGATCTGGTATAAGTGCATTGTTGGACGTCATCATTGCCACGTTGAGATGCCAAAAGTCGCGCAGGAACGACGACCTGTATAACTTCATGTCGCCAGGGGGAACTGCAACAAGAACGTCAGGACAAGGACGTCATAGATAAGAGTAAACCGTGCGCACGTCGATCGTTCCAATGACTCTCCACGTTCCAGTATGTATGCGTATTACGGGGATCATTTTCTTTAACGCAGCTGACTTCGATCTGTTTGAAACCCCATTGCGGCAAGACAGCGTTCGCGGCGGAGAGATAACATCCAAGCGCCTGGTGTCGGAATCGTAGTCTGGTCGTCAACGAATGTACACGAGTGACCTGGGCACGACTGCCTTGTTTCATATCATCCACGATTTCGACGACCCAGTTGTCGTACACGTCTCCAACAGTCGAGTTACCATAGCAGGAAACCTCATTGTTGAGTTTGGTAATGGGCGCTGCGATCGGGTGTGAGTGGAGGTTGCGCGTCGTTGGCGCATGCTGAAGTCGCACGACATCGCCGTGACCAATATATTTGAGAGGATCATTTGGGTTGTGCTCGGGCTGGTCCCGACTCGGAAGCACAATCCAGTGGTTGTTATCGTCCTTGTAGTGATAACAGGTTACTTGTTGTTGCGCGGAACCGAGCGGATACGTTTGAATGTGGGAGTGAAGGAGACCACCACCCCAGCCCATGTTTTTGAGTGTGATTTTGGAACCATGGGCGATCTCTGACGTATTGTTCTGTAAGTCTAGATCAGGTCCGTAAAATTTAGGCGATGACACGAACCAAGCGGGTTCTGGTAGAAATCGTTGCCGACGAGATGTGCCTGGAAGAGCGAACTCATCTGGGCATCACCAGGACCAGTGTGGTTCAAGATGAGAAAGTGTATCTTGAAACAGGCCATGTAGACGCAAATGGGGAGGATGATCAGACACAGAACCCGTGCCGCCCAGTGGCGGAGCTGATCCCGCTGGAGGAAAGAAACGTCAGTGTGGTGGGGCTGTTTATATGCACTATATTTCTTACGGTGGACATGCGCAAATCGCCGAATTTGTCCCAGAGGTCCTCGATCGTGTATAAACCTACGACAGCGGTAACGAAGAAGCCAACCCATTTCACGCTAAGCAGTCGAAATTGGTTGTTGAATTACTAGGAATAAAACGATCACCAACTCACCTTGTTACGCAGCCGATTGAGTAACCCGTTAGAGCGAGCCACATCCACCAGTCGAAAGAGAACGAACTGTGGAACATATGCATGAGTAAGGATTCATTCAGAGTCACAGCAGACTCACTGAAATTGTTGGTTGTGAAATTTGGTAAGAAAAAAGACTGTGGTAAAGGTAAAGAATAACAACATGGAATCAAGGAGAACAAAACGCGAAATGCATAGCCAGCCTACGTCTAAAGAGACCGTTTGCACCACGTCAATGACCAGTGACCATGAAAGCGAGCATAAACGACGTACCGCACAACACCATGAGTGCGACCAAATGACACGCCCACGGGCTCATACCCAGCTCGACGGCAGTGTACCACCCGAGGGGCACAAGCGCAACACCGTAGGTGGCCATGAGCACGCGCATGGCTACATAAGGTACGTTGTCGGGGTACACCTTGCCACTCTCGAAATCGAAGTGGCCGTCATAACCTGTCAAGAGGCCAGCGAGCCCAACGAGCATCTTTCCCAACGGCGGGTGAACGTCGAAATAGAACTCGCGCTTGAGATAGTGCGACCCAAACTTGCCAAAGTGAGCCTCGTCCCAGACCACCAGGTTCGCGAGTCCGATTTTGTAAAAGCGTGTCCAGCAGGAGAGAAGCGTGTATATGGCGGGAGTGACATGCTCCGAGTTTTGCTGGATGAATTCACTCTGGTGGATGGACGGTCGTCAGTCAACGGAGGGATGCTGCGGAGACTTGGACACGGTGACGCACGATGGACGTGGGCGGCGGTGTGTACGGTTTGTGTATCCGTCCGCTGGTGACTCGACCGGTGGCGAGTCGCTGCTTGGAATACTTTCCTTCGTCGTCGTATCCCGTCGGCTGCTCCTGTTCGTCCTCGCTCATGAATCCGCCGCTGCTCCCTGGCCCTCTTGCAATGCGTCGTCTCGCTGACGTGTCATCTGCCATGTGGTGCAAAGGTAAGGATTCTTCGTGCAGTGTGGTGGAAATGGTCCAAGGATGTGGTTGTGTGTGTTGAAAAGGATACGAAATCTCTTCAAAGTCGGATGACGTTCGCGGCGTGTTGCCGGCTGGAGTACCAAAGCCTATTTCAACGTGTGGTGGGGTCATCAGCTAATGCAGCTTTTTTCTCCGACTCGTGTAAGGCTCGCGAAGCCTTTCTACAGAGTGGATGAGGCTGGAACAGTGATCGTTTCGAGCTTATAGGCAGCGCTTGACGATATGATACACGTGGAGTATTTTGGTAGGTACTACCGCCGTTGCCATATCAAAATCACTATCACCGCTCTCAAGGCAAA
>JBBPOC010000968.1:0-12364 GCA_038091235.1 Tylopilus rubrobrunneus | reverse complement strand
TTTCCGGGAGCGACGTATCCCGAGACATCGTAGAGCAGTTTACGCATGTGCCCTCCTGCGACAGGCACCTCGTACTGGATATTCCTCCACGTAAATATATTCACTTGCCCCAGCGCCTCAGGTTTGGAAACCCTTGCGCCGCCGTTGTGAGCGGTCCCAGATTCCTCTCGTTTCTCATCATGATTTCCTGGGACGACTTTTTCTTCGTCCATCGCCTCGCACACAGGAACGCGAGAACTGCCTTCCTTGTAGAGCGTTGCCGTCGTATTCCGCACCATCCGCTCATTGTACTGTGTGAACACCAGCAAGGCCATCAAAAGGCCAACCGCGAATACACATAAAAGCCCAACATTCTGCACGACATCACGTCGATGTGAGTCGATATCCCACGCGTATAAAATGACAGCACGTACCCTCCAGAGATGGGCGTACAAGTATCCAAAGGACAGATGCATGTAGGCTTCCCCGCGCACGGTCGCCATCCCAGGCTGTGATCTCATGGTAATGCACACCTGGTTTGCGAGCGTGGCATTCTCGTATCCAGGCCCCGACGGCACGAGTGTCGTACATGCCCCGTTGAGGGTGTGGAACTCATTGACCATCAACGCTTCGAGCGCGTAGCGGAGAGGCTGTCGGTAGTGCAACGTCAGCACTGGGACCACAGGGGCATGTCTTGGTACGCACGTTGAGGTATGCGAGCCAGTGCGGGGCACCGACAATGTTCGCGAGAGGGATGGCGAAGCCGGCGTACAGAACCATGACGAGAACCAATGATACTGCTATTGGCTGAGTGGTCGCTTCGCCCGTGCAGAAAGCGGCAATGACTCTAAAGCAGACCTTCATGGAGAACGCCCCGAGAAAAGTGACCAAGAAGTACGCGCTACAGAGGCGGTAAGTCAAGCCTGACCCTGAATGTAGCTGAAAAGAAGATGGCTCACAAGAACTGTTCCGCAGACCTTTGTAGGCCAACCAAGAAGTACTAGTAGAGAATGACCGACATGATTGCGAGCGAAATGAAGCTGATTGGAATGTCGACGATAGTATGTGCTAGGCTATCAATGAAAGCGTAGTACAAAGCACCCCTCTGGTGACGAAGGACGATTAGGCGCTGAGAAAACAGACAGGGAATTTTAGCCATGGATATGATGGAGCAAGAGAACAAGGCACTGTTGGAGGCAACAGTCAATCTGCAAGCAACCGAGATATGCCAGAAGTACATACAAGAAAAGCATACAGCCTCGCGAAAGGTATGTGCTCGTGTCGTGAGCAACATGAACGAAGACGGTCCCGATGAAGATACCCTGGAACAATTGTGCTCTATATTCGTCCCCAGTACGTCAGCTCTGGCAACAGGCGGAACCCAGAGGAAGGAATGCTGACCCTACCAGGACAGCCGATGTGGCCCAGTCACCCTTCGATATTTTCCATCGGCGGTGCATCACCGAGCGAACCCGCATGGGGATAGACAAAATATACGACTTGGTGGTCGGAGCATGTCTAGCGTGCTCGCTCATCGCGCTCGCATCATACGCTGTCTTAAGGTCAGGTTTGTTGACGTAGAGGCTGTAGAAGTCACTTTCGAATACCACCGACACGTACTTACCACCAGGAAGGGTCGTTTGTCTGTTCTACGGTTCGTATCCTATGTCCATGAAATACCGTTTTGCATCTTTCGCCGGCACAGAGTACACCATCCGACCCTCGTAGATGAGGCATACTTTATCAAACAGCTCGAAAAGATGTTCTCCAGCTTGATATATGGAAACGATGGTCGTGACATTGGCAATATCGGTCGCGACGCGAAGCGTTCGGATGAACTCGAGCGCCGTGGATGAATCCAGACCACGGGTGGAACTAAATGGAATCTAGATCGAACCCGCTGTTGACCAGCAAGAAGGAAAAGATGCGTACTTGTCCCAACAGATGAGCCTGCCCCTCGCGGACATGATCTCTGAAAGCGAGACCCGCTTCTTCTCACCACCAGAGATACCTCTGAGGGATGCATCTCCAATGACGGTGTTGCGAGCATGCTCGAGTCCGAAAATGCGCATGAGCGCTTCTGCTGCATTCACGGCATATGCCGACCTCGGTTGATTGTCCGTCCGATTGCTCTTAGTCCTCATCGCAGATGCAAACTGCAATGTACTAGTATTTTCAACTTTGAGTGTCGGAAAATGAACATCGTCCTCTGGACAGTATATAACATCGCCACGGTACCGTTTATCGACTTCTCTGGGGGTGAATGAGTCGTAAAAGACGTCTCCTTGGACATCGTAATACTCCCTACGATGGTTGGCAAGCGTTTTCAGAAAGGTAGTGCAGCCAGAACCTGGACGACCTAGGACGACTGTGTCAAGTTTTCGTGAGTAATCCGTTAGGGTCCGAATACCGAGATAGACGTACGGAGCATCTCTCCAGGAAGCACGACACCCTCGAAATCTGAGATAATGCTACGAAGTGGAGGGCGGCGCAAGGAGTTGATGTACTTGATGATCGACCGAGGGTAAAACAGCGAAGCTAGGTTGTGCTGGACGGCAGCACCGGCACCCAGTCCTACGACGCGAAGATTTCTAAACATGATGCCCAGCGTTCGCGCCTGGGCGCTATCCTCGACAGACCTGTCGCGGAAACATCATCGCTGCATTCAGAAATAACGAGAAGTAGTCTTACTGGCCGAAAACGTCTTTGATCAGAGACGTTACATCTAACGTCTCTTCGGAATGAACGGCAGCTGTCCCTAGCAGTGGCTCATCTTGATGGAGCAACTCTGGAGTCCGATTTTGCATGCTGGAATCCGATGTATGATTGTATCTCTGACAAGCCAGTCATGGCTCAGAGTCGCGTCGTTGAGGCGAGGCTATTTAAGTAAAACACATTCCATGGATCCATATGGCAAAGGGTGTGTATTAATAGAGAGCAAACGTTATCAGGTCTGGCCAGATATGAGCTCGTTGTCTGGAGGGCGACTGGTGACCATATTTTGTCTTCCGAATGACGGAGCCGAGCAAAGCGAAGCAATGGGGATGCGTCAACTTGAACCAGAGTCCGAACTGACGTATACATTGTTTCCTAAGAGTCGGTGGGTTGCGTCGACGAAGCACAACGCTGTGAGCGCAGAACGAGCCGCCTGTCAGTGGTCAATATCCCAGCTACTAGTAACCTGCTAGTACGGGAGGCCCACCTTGCGACAATTTTTCAGAGGAAGTGCCTGTCTGAGACTCTGAGTATTCCAGAAACGTCGAAATGATTTAATGGATGGCCAGTGCTTACTGGTACTACGTACGTACATGTGCGTTCTGGCTCAAACTTGATGGATGAATCGATGATGGATGATGGATGTCAGCGCTGCCGAGCTATCTTGAACTTCTTCGATCAGGAACATCGCGGGAAACGCCGACACGCCGTGTCTTGCTCGGGTGTGTTTTCCAACATCTTCAACTCTACCCAAGACGTCTGGTCAGACCGTACTCGTACAGCCAATTACCTCCGTTTCGAGGGCTGCCTCGTACGCGTGCAGGGAGATCTCGACATCATTCCCAGGGGCTGCCATTGAGATCGATGCCTTGTCGACAATGTCGATTTCGGGCAGCTTCAAGTTAAAAGAGATACGGAGAAGATTGGGTCCCACCATCCGTCTTGGATTCTTCAAATTTGCTCGCTGGTAGCCTATCGGAACTTCATACCGACTCAGATTGTGCCGCCGTGTACTTGGTTTGTGTTACGAGGCGCCACAACTCGCGTTGGTAACCTTTCACTGGCCTCTTCCTCACCCTCGCTTCGCCTCGTCTCGCCCTTCGCCCTGGCTTGTCTCGCCTTCGCCGCCCCATTCACCCTCGCCTTGTCCCGCTCTCACCCGATGCGCTCTCACCTCGTCTCGCCCTCGCAGTGTTGCGCGATTGGGATCACCATCCAACATGCTTGCATGCACCGGCGCCTTCGCCTCGCCACCGGCCACCCCTCGCCATCGTCCTCACATCCCCTCGCCCCATTCACATATGCTCGTATGACGAGTCGTGTCGCGTCACCACCCGAGGCATTGCGCCTCGCGCCTGTGCATGCTTGTGCGCTTGTCCTCGCTCGTGCACTTGTTGGCCCATCCGCCACCGCCGAAAACACAGCATCGACAACGACAGACAACGCGATGATATTGACCGACACGTTATCGTCAGTTGTTGTCGATGCATTCTCTCCAGGTCACTCCCTCGTCCTCACCAACTTCGCGACAACAAGGTGCCCTCGCCCACCCACCCTCCTCCCTTTGGCCCGTCAACGATGCGACGGCAACGATGCCTACAACAACACCAATCATGATGTGTTGTCGTCGGCGCTGCTCTACATAGATAGCAGCACATGCCTCCCTGAGTTCGCGGCTCTTGTCCTCAGCCAACAACCCACATAACCGTGACGGGTTACAGCTGTCAAGCCCATCCCGACGATGAAACGAATTCATCGGGGAGTGAATCGATCCTACCTAGCGCAGTTCCTCGCACTTAGCCGTCAACAGTAGATCCGGGGGTGAGCGGACACTGGACAGACTACTCACAGGATTGTTGACTCAAAGCAAGGTTCTGTGGGGGTCCCACATTTTGTCCAGGCGGCGGAGAATGCCATGGCATGCCAATAGAACCCTGTTGAAACCTGGATCTGCGAAAATGCCACAAAGATCATCCCGAACTTCGGACCTAGGTGGAACAGCAGATAATGCCGTTGGCGAAAATGGCTTGGGTCTAGGCAGGCTGTCACAAAAATTGTTCGAATCCAGATCGCGGGACGGGTTGTACATGAAAAAAATCCTCGGCTTTACATTCTTGGGTTACTCAAGCACTGGCAAGGAGGGTCCGTCAATAGTCCGCTCCTGTTTGGAGGCTTTTCCTTTTACGAGAAATGCGGGACGGACTCCCACGCCTCTTTCCACGTCGCCACTACCTAGTTCCCGGGCACAGCTGGCCCACTGATCCGTTCACGCTCCTTTTCGTCGCATCCACCCACCGCACTGGTCCGAGGTGCCAGGCCCTTGCGCATCACCCACCTCCCACGATGTTTTCCTGCCCGTCCTCCAGCTCATGCTGCGGATGCCCTTGCGCCGTCGTTCGAGGCTGGGAAAGCCCGAAGTCCCGACGACCGGAGAGAATCAAGGGGTCAAGAACCCAAGAAAGCAAATGGCGGGAGATACCAGCACTATGGCTGTGGCGAGGGAATGGCACACACGATCCCGGCTTTGTACTTAGCTGACTAGTTCCGGACTACTGGCAATCCCAGTAGTGTTCAGGTCGCACAAGTGAGGACTGCAACTGAGTGTCTATTCACGTGAGGCAGTATTTGTGTTCTTGACCACGTCCTAGCAGGCATCGTAAATTACGCACTCGGTGCTCTCGAAATCGTTCGCTGGCCCTCTAAATCGCGCGCGGCGACGACAGTTCCGCGCAGTTGCAGCTCCATACTCGGTATGACACGCTTAAAACCGTCCGGCGTCTGTACAGAGAAACAAACTTAGTGCCGCAACGGAGTGGGCACGTCTTATGTGCTTTCCGTGCTGCTGAGGTACTCAAGTCGGCGTTGGCACCGCGAGCACGTCTGAGTCCAGCATGGATTCACAGATCAAGAAAAAGCAGATTAACCCTTATTGGGTGAGTTTGGTGAAGTTGTTTCACAGTTATCGTCAGTGACAGGAGCAATTCATCACAGATCTAAGTAACCATGTGGTGTCTGCGCGCACGTCACAGGAGAAATGAATCCGCCGGTGATACATCCACACAGTTGACACTACTACTGGCGCGCCACCACTTCGTTGACGTGGTTTGCACGTGCACACCTCCGCGTTTCGATCCTTTTTCGGTAGTCCCTACACTATAAGTGTCCGAGCTATCAGACATGTACTTTATCCAATTTCTCTCGACATGAAGTCATTCATTGCGCTCTCATTCGTCCTTCTTAGACACCTTGCATCTGCCCATACCCTGCCAACAGCCTTAGGCAAGTTCTCCGTTGCGGTGACGGAACCTCAGCGTACTGGAGCGTATCTCAAGCCTGAGGGTGCTGCTCGTGCCACATTCTTGAACGACCGTGCCTCCGATGAGCCGATCACTGTGTCTATTCCACGGTTGTCTGGAGAACTTGGTGTTTACTTCGCAACAATTGGTTTCGGCGAGTCTGTGACATACCGTCGGCTCATCGTCGATACTGGCTCCGCTATTACTTGGCGGTAAGTGGTAATTATTGATCAAAGTACTGAGGCATTATTTTTGAGAGATCTCTAGCAAGAAGTATATTGAAACTTCCACCACTTATCCCATGGGTCGCCGAGTACTCTATCTCACGTACCTGGACGGTGGATACTGCCTTGCCCATGAAGGTGAGATCATGGTGATAATACTCCTGCTCGATGATTTATAGTAAACAGTTCTCGACCGGGTTACTATTGCCCCCGAATCTTGTCATTACAGACCAAGCAGTTGGAGCCGCTTTTGATTCTTCTGACTTTGATGGTCTCGATGGTATCTTGGGTCTTGGACCCGTGGCCCTTACGAAAGGAACGATCGTTGGCGACATTGATGCAACGGTTCCAACCGTGATGAACGAACTCAAGAAAAAAAAACTCATCCAGCAGGAGGTTTTCAGTGTTTACTTTCCATCCACAGCATTCGCTGACATGAATGATGGTAAGTACCCAACCTTTACTCGTTGTCTATGATCCACCTGAGATTGTTTAGAGGGTAAACTGACCTTTGGGGGCGTCGATACAAGCTTGGTATGATTGCCGCATTCTATTGACCATTTCTAGTTTATGTTATTTCCGTTGCGTCACAGTACGAAGGCGAGATACGATATGTTTCCTTGACGGAGAAATTTCCAGCGAGAAAATTCTGGGGCGTCGACCTCATTTCGTGCACGTACGGTGAGAACGTCATCTTCCAGCCTGAGGATACCATAGCAGGGATCGTAGACACTGGTGTCAATTGTACGTTTCCTCTTCACAGTTCCACTGAGGTTTGCTCAGTCCGTGTTGGACAGTCATTCTCTTCGCCCAAGACTTATTTGACGCATACATGGCTGCAATCCGTGACGCCACATATAATGAAGCAATTGGTCTCATTGAAATCCCGTCTGCCTCCATCGAACACATGCAACCCCTCCACTTCAAAATCAGCAGCCATGTGTTTACGCTGGACGTCGATGCTCAACTGCTTCCGCCGGAAATGAACAAGAAAATAGGTGGGAAACCTGGGAATCGCTATGGGTTGATTACCTCCCTGGGCCCTGACACCGGTAGCGGATCTGGACATGGTTTCTCATTAGGACTACCATTCATGAAAATCTACTATACGGTTGGTGGTGGATTGCCTTTCCAAAGATATAACCCATTGATCTCTGGTCTGACAGATACATGATGCAGAAAACAAACGCTTGGGATTCGCTAAGGCGTACGTCTTAGTGCTTGTTGCAATTTTCGTAATTTGAACTTTGATTGGATCATCACAGGAAGTAAATGCATTACAGCCTCCAATGGGTAAAACGGACTTAATTTTTGGGGCGACCAGGGTAACTTGTCGTCGCCGGCCCGGGTGGCTCGGATGTAATTAACATGCGCCGGACGCACGTCATAGTCCTGATTCAAGTTCTTTATGGTTGGTTCTATTTGTATAGGACAGTGTTCAAGTTCGTGCCAACTACGAGGGTGTCCTTCGTACCAATCTTTCGCACCACCGGGAGTTGGTGCATGAACCTGCTCACCATCAACGATCAAGCATTCGATGCCAGCTGGTGCACTCAAGCCTACTCACCGTGCCTTGATCCAGTCAGTCGAGATTGGAATTGAGCACATTGGACCGACCGCCGTCGTGTAGTATGTGTCTGCTGCTCGGATTCCAAGCAACCATTTTCATTTGTGAAATCTCAACTCGAATAGTGTCGGCCGAAACCCATATTCAATGTAAGCACAACTGGAAGCTTGAGGGTCTCTCTAGAGTCGGAGCAAGTATCATAAAAAGGGCATCCAGGAAATGAACAGTCAGGGGCAAGTCACACTTGAGTTGCCGGCGCTCATGTTATCCTAGAACTCAGTGTACTCAGATATGTAGACTTCCATCTACTGAGCGACTCAAAATCTAGTCAATCTTGAATTGGACTCAAAACATGGAGGCTCGCTTCGCTTCTTGTTCATGTCCTCTGCTAGTACAGCGCAATCCTGCAGTCCCGAGAGAGGAGCATCCGCAGAAGAAATACAGGTCGATCGGTTGGACCAGGGAGCCAGTACTAGTAGTATATATGCGAACGGGTACGTACAACAACTTATCTATCAGACATCATGATACTGGTTGCGCATCGGCAAGATCCGAATGGATCGTGGGCGATGCTGGATTGGATGCAGATCTTGATGCAGATCATCGTCAAGTTAAGGATCGCCCTCGGAGCATTCCCTAATTTGCGTGGCGTAGGTGCCGAGACGGACTCGTCGAAGCTGAGCATATTGCGACGACTAGGTTGTGTCTTGGCGCGCAGACTCGGACGTGGTGTTATCATGACGACTTCAAGTTGTTTGTTCATAAATAGGATTCTTCAAATCTGCTCGTTACATCAGAACTCGATACTTCTCAAGCCCACCTCAATTTGGTCATAGTATGTGCTAGGCGCCACAACTCGCGTTCAAGTGACATGTGGGCACCAGTACTAGGCATTGACACACATATGGGATGCCAGTGTCAATTTACTCTCACGGATCTTGTTCACCACCTCATCTCAATGATCACCAAAGTAGGTGTCGTCGGTCCTGTCACTGGGCCCATCTCCACCGGATATGTAATAAAACAGTACAAACCGGTTAGTAAGTTACGGTGTCACATCAATGTCACAATTGTCGATTTGAGGGTGGCAGGCCCATCATGATGTTCGTCACTGACATCGAGTAATCTGGTTCCCGCTAGAAGTGTATGTTCACACTGGCACGATGCCGCATTCACATATATTGTTCTCAGTAAGACTGAGCTGATTCGCCTAGAGTGCATTGCTTCAACAGTATACCGAATGCAAACCGAATGCTTTTCTCATTGTCTCGTATAGTGCCACAAAAGTCGTGACGCCCTCGAATCCTCCACGGAACGCCAATGGGATCGAACACTGTCCCACTCATCATACATTTGTCTACTATCTGCTGATCAAAGATCCTTCTTCAAATCCTGCCCACACCACCTTCATCATCAGGCAACTCGAAATATTGTTGGAAACAGACTCAGAGCGGTTGGAACTGGGTGATCATCTAGACCTGCATCACACGTTCAAGCATTTCTTTTCTGATATGTGCGCGAGGAATGATTCGGCAAGGGAAAGGATTAGGGTATCTGAAATCGCTTTCAGAAATCTGTCCAAACAGAAATTATTGAGACATATGTACTCGGTACCTCCGCTCGTGAACGTTGCTTCGAAGAAGATGTTATTTCCGTCGGTATCTTGAGCGAGATTGAAATCTAACGCGGCTAGCATGGTCGCGACGGCACTCCATATGGATGCATCTACAACGTGGTTACCTGTAAGGATGAGCAGTGTGAGTTGAAGGCGTATTGCAAAAAATGTATTGGCTGACCTGGACAGATTCGCCTTCCAAATCCAAAGACAAAATCACTGGGATCGTCATCCATAAGTGCCCCTTGTGCATTCAAGAACCTCTCAGGCATGAATTTTTCCGCGTCAGGATATCGAGCTTCGTCGCGCGACATGGCCCTACAAAACATATTACCCTGCGGAAAGACTCCTGGAAATGAGGGTCTTACCAAGCGTTTACGAGGACTATGGCACCTGATGGACAGCTGAGTGTAGATAAGCAGCGCGCAGCGCAGGGACACACCTTTGGGAATGTAATGTCCGTCGTAAATATCGCTTTGTGTCACCGCGTGCGGGGCACCTTAAAGATTATGAATAGTGCCAACAGGACACTAGCTTTTCCGTACGCACCTAAGGGTAAAGCCGGCCTCCACCTCAGTACTTCCCGGACGATCGCATCGACATATGGCAAGGACGGTCTATCCTCAAACTCGGGAACTCGGTCCGTACCCACGACAGCGTCAATGTCTGCTTGAGCACGCTTCCACACATGGGGGTTTTGGACCATGGCGAGTGTAAACACCATCAATGTTGAACTTGTCTGTAGACCTCGTAAGTAATAGCTTGCTATCAGAGGAACTCTTTACGGACGGTCTCTCCCGCAGCTGTACAATAAATAATGAATCAAGAATCCAGATTCCATTATCCCGTCAATGTGATCTTACCGACCAAAGTAGTTGCGCAAGTGTCCTTGAGAGCCCTCTTGTTCTCAATGTGATACGAGTCACTAGATTCTTGGCTCTCAATGATATGGTCTGACGCAATGGAAATGCTGATGTTATCTTTGGCTTCCTACAGCAGCACTTGGTCATTCACTTTGTTCTCTAGCATAAACTATACTCACCACGCGTTCTTGAAAATGGTGATACGGGGTCTCCACCATCTTGTTCCTACACTCATATGCCTGTTCTGTATTGCGCTTGATCCACGATCCGGGAAGCCAGTCGGGCATGTGTAGTACTTTTCGAGATGGTTTAAACGGCGTCAGCTTAGTACTCGTGCATCACTTACAAAAAGGGAAGGCCTTAAGGAGAAATATCTTTTCTGGCGCCATTTCTGGTATGGCAGTTTGGTGGAAGTTGTCGATGATTGAGACCATAGGGTCATTCGGGGGAGTTATTTCATAACCATATGCTGCAGACAAGGCTACTGCTGCGGAAAACCTGCACAAATTAAAGGCGTCATGTGAATGGATCTCGATTCTCGGCGAGTACTAAGCTTACGTCGAAAAATGCAGAGGATAATCATGAGGATGGGTGATCATGTCGAGGGTCAACTGCCGGGCCCTGCGAAGCTGCATTGGACGAAAACGGAGGCCGAGCCCCGCACGAAATGTCCGCTGGAAAATTCTGCGACATAACCTCCAATAATCACCATACGGCGCAAAACCAAAGTGGAAATCAAAACTTGAGATATAAGAATCAGAGTGGTTCCAAGAATGCCGGTGTAACTCACGCGGCAGTCGAAGCGCCAAAGGAAGGACGATCAGAATAGATCTGGGATCGTTTATCCAGCAGCTCCGTAGCAACGGAGGTCGAGTTCAGGACGATGAGGTCCATGTCGAAGATGCGGACATAAATCAGATCACCTGGAAATGTTTCTCATTGGTGTACGACCCAATTCCAAAGTACAAGTACACTTGCCATACTTTCCCCGCCACTGTGCAAATGTCAACCATATCCGCTGGGCATTGACGGAAAGCACGCTTCCCAAGAATGGCAGTGCGATAGGGCCGGGGGGAAGAGGATATCCCCTCCTCTTGGTGTGGTCGTGAAGGATCCGTCGAATCACGTCCACGGTGATCACCGTGAGTAGTACTGGAATTGCGAGCCAGGTTGCAGAATTGGGCCATTCCATCTCTACGCTCAGGACCGCAGGGCTGGGAGATGGGGGGGAGGAGAAGCCATCGAAGAGGCATCGTTTTAATGAGTCTGATGAAGTTACGACACCGTCACGGTACATGCCGGCAGCCTGTGTCAGTGAACCGAATTGACAAGCTAAAGAGGATAAGTTGCATTCTTCAATGAAAAAAAATTCTCAGGAGCACACTTCTGTCGTTCTAGTTGCCATGATCATAGTGTAAGTAGACTGTATCGTCTATTGTTGTCACGACCGGTCACTGATCGGCACATAAGAGGGTGCTTGCCGAAACATGTTCTACTGAGTTTTGGCATCAATCCGCGTGTCCATATGCCCAGCCTGTCAGGACAAGACTTGATCAAATTGCCAATAGTACGCTTCACAGAGAATGCATGAGTCGACCGAACGAATCAATGCGGTGAAGATGTAATCAAGTCTAGGTGAACTTGAAGGAGGACAACCTAGAGGTGTACATACAGCATGCGATTTCACTTTGCCTTTGCAAACGCACGCGTGAATCTTGCCGGATACAGACGCCCCGTGGTCTTGCGTATCCGGACAAAGTACGTGCCCACGAACATAAACAAGATCTATGCAAGGGCGTCAGCTTCAACCACACAGCGCTCCAACGCAACCAGGAAAAAAAAGGAATCACGCACGTTGAACGCAGTGAATCCGAGAACAATGCCCAGGTCCCTCCAATGGTGATCATAGGACATGTTGAAATTGACTTGCAAATACGCGTCCGTCGTCTGGAAGGGACAGAACGCGCACGTGCTGGGATCCGCGAGATAACCACCCGCGTGCGCCATATAGGGGCCCATGTACGCACTGCAAGTTATCCCGGAGGGTGGCTCGATCGTCACGAGTTCACTGGGTGTGCAGGTGATTGATTGGTGCCCGAGAGCTG
>JBBPOC010000967.1:0-12370 GCA_038091235.1 Tylopilus rubrobrunneus | reverse complement strand
TCAAAACAATTATGAAATCTAAGCGTCGCTAGTACGCGCCAAATCTCATCGACCACTCTCGCTCCCGCTCTCACCACCGCTGTCAGAAGTCTCGCCCCCGTTGCCATCTTCCCTACTCCCATTAGCTTCACCTTCTGCAATCAAAATAGGCTTCGGTATCGGCGCATCAATGACCTTCCCGAGTGTTGGACGGTTCCAACGAGTACGTCGCCCCTCAGTCTTTGCCAAGTCCCTCTCTACTTCCCATGTTGCCAGTTCCTCCTTAAATGTGTGTCGCCGCGCTTTGTTCCTCTCCACCCGTGCAGCTTCTGCTTCTTTCCATGTCGCGAGAACTTCAGCTCTTTCATCTCTCTGCTTTTGGCGCATTTCCCGCGCCTGCTCTTCCTCCACTGCTCGCTTCTCGTGCTCCGCTACTTGGCTGTAAAAATCGTCGCCGGTCAGATACCTAGGTAAGCCATCTCCCATCAACTTTGCCCTCTTCCTTTTCCCATTCTGTTCCTTTTGTTCCTGGGCTGCTAATTGTCCAGAGAGTCTGTCGCAGTACATTGACTGGAGTATGATGGATGACTGCATTCGGAGGATCTCTGACTTCTGATGATTGTCCCGGTCCAGAAACTGGTGCAATGCGCTTTGGTAGGCCTCCTCCAACTCGCTTTCTGGAACCCTGTCTAGTAGCGCATGTTTTCGCTTGCGGACGGGTGTCACTGAGGACGGAGTGAACATCGGAAGGCGATCGTTTGAGGTAAGTGGAGTCTCTTCAACGAGAAATGCAGCAGATGTTGATGCGAGCGATTTGCAGGTTTCCTTCGCAGTCAATCGAAGACAGTCTGGCGTTTGGGGTAAGTCTGGCCTTGTGGTACAACTGACAATCAAATCATCGGGTACATTGCAGTCGAAAGGACCAGGCCCGGGTATCGCACCACTGGCAGCAGACTCGGATCCGGATCTCATGCCATGGCGCTCGACTTGATATTGGCGGATTGCCATGGAGACTGCGCGAACAGGACTAGGCTGTGGAAGGGGTAAATGGCCTTCAATTGACGTTTCGAAGCTTGGGGCCATCATGTCCTTTGTCACGACACCTGGATTGAAAGGCCATATACCAGTTACACGAAATGCAGACCGGATGGTCTCGGGTGTAAGTGCTCGTTTGTGGGCGCGGAGGTATACTGAAATGAAGTTCGTTTTGTTGATCCTCAGTCTCGTCTCGTCTTCAAATTTATCGCGTTCTTGTGTCCAGTGCCGCTTCAGAGGACCAAACACAACAACATCGAGTCCTTGGTAGATGTGAGTCGCATGGGCTGGATAACACAAAATGTGGATGTTATGGTCCCTTGCGTAGTCTAGGAAGTCTTTTGCATAGTGCGAATTGTGTCCATCGACAAGGAGAAGTCGAGGACGACCATTTGCCTTCACGCTGGTTTTCTGCTCAAAATCTTCAATCCAAAGACGCCCGATGACCTTATCGGTCCAGCCTTTCTCTGAATGAGCAATGCTACGAAATGTAAGTTTCATTGTAGAGACTTGACAAGGTAGGACTCACGATGCCTTCAGGGTGCCACCTTGGTGCCATGATGTCGAGAAGCTCTTTTCTTTGTAGATCACGGTGGGCGGAATCTCTTCTCCATCAGCGCAGATGGTCACCATAACAGTAATATTTTCGCGGTTTCCGTCGCGCTGCTGATGCTGTACTTTCTTCTTAGCAGCACCAATAACCCGCTGTTTCTGACCCCCGCCGGGTTGGAATCCAGTCTCGTCAGCAGCCCATGTGCAATCTTCTTCAATTCTGTGTTTGAATGGTGCTTCCAAGTAAGTCGAACCATGCCTTGTTTGTGTGCTCATTAACTGCACGTCCTCGCGCAGAGTCAAGGGAAGAGCTCCAGTATTGCTGTAGGCGTGTATAGTGACGCTTGATAAACCGGTTGGTCCAATTCTTGCCAACTCCAGATGCAGGGAACTTATCCCCCAGCCGCGCATGTAAGACACTGTCAACATGGAGTTTTAGTGTATCATGGGAAAGGGGAAAGCCACGTGCTGCGTAATCAAGGCAGAATGCAACCATTTGCTCCTCTTCTTCTCGTGTAAGCCATGCCTTTTCCTCCATATTAAACTGATGACATCTTCGTCCCCCATCCAACCTTCTCCGTATAGTGTCCCGGCTGATCTTTACCCCAGAGTAACCTTGCTTTTCCCTCCACTTTGCCTCAACCTCTCGACAGATTTCCCGTCTACTCTTTCTTTGTGATTCTGGTTTCTGTTCCTCTTCTTGAATGATTCTGATTGCATCAGCGAGAGCTTCTTCCTGCCTCACTGAACAGATTTGCTTCTTCACGGTGATTGAATGAGCATGTCGAACCATTTTGGAGTTGTACTAGCAGGAGTTAAAATGGAGAGCACTTCAGAATCAAAGTTTTCGAGTGCTGGCAGTGCTAGGGACCGGATCATCTACTTATCGTATTTGGTATATCTCAGTATCTAAGCGATGATAAGATATTGATTATGAGCGTAAAGAGAAGCTTCACCGGCATGTCACTGGCAAGCTGCCATTGCACTTTCATTGTAGATATGGACCTCGACAATATTACAAAGGGTCATGCACAGTTGCCACATGGCTTTTTTAAGTGTAAAAAAATTGATTGGGCCCAGTAGAGATTAGTATATCACAAAACCACCTAATTTTGCCAATAACACAGGGATCTTGGGCGACTGAACAATTATTATATGCTCATATGCTCAGAACTATATGTTCATATATATAAGTTATTATTTCAACTAATTGAAGCAGGGCATTGGCTTGACATGTGCGTGTTATGTGTGACTGGCGCAAGTGACGGTGTGTGGCGCAAGTGCCGGTTAATGACTGTACAGGTTTGTAATTCAATAATTTGTGGGAATGCTTGGCTTTTGCTTCCTTTAGAGTTTCTCTAACATCACAAACTTTGCATACTCTATATACATATATGTAAATATAATCTTCATACTAGTACTTATACTTGTTGCCACCCACAAAAATGGACTGTATCATGCACAAGTTATTCCAAACAAGCAAAAGCAGGCTGCACATGCTGCTGTAGACATAAACCTCCTACACTAGCACATGAGTCAAGGGTTAGACATTGCAACATTTTTTGAAGTCACAGTATATACTATTATTACACTTTGGCTATACTTTGGTAACACTTGTGTGCATTTTTCAATACTGTTTGATTACATTTTGACCACACTTTTAGTCTGCCTTTCTCTCAACACTTGTTTACTAAACATTAGCTACACTTTTGGTGCACTTTTTCAAGCACTTGTTTATAATACTTTGGCTGCACTTTTCCAAGCAGTAGTTTACCACACTTTAGCTTTGACTACTTTTTTTTTAGGCAAGTGTATATATTGGATAGTAACTGACTAATCTAGTCCTATGCAGAACACTAGGCAATCCAAATATTCCTGGGCTGAGGAAAAATGCACTTATGCACTCCCTACATGCATAGGGTGTGTGAGGCTCTGTAAACTACCTAAACTACCTGGTGTCCTCAGTAATGTCAGAGGGCCTTGGTACTAGTAGCTTTATACCCACTAAAACCTCAGGGCAGATGGCCCAGTTATCTATCATGGGTTGATTTTGTTTGTGTGTTGGGTTTGAATATATGGTAAGTGGGTAGTGAGGGGAGTTGGCTGCCTGCCAGTTGATGTCTAGTGGGCATTCAAGTTGATCTTATTAACTTATCAGCAAAACCTGATGTACCTGTCCAGTATTGTCCAGCACTATGTGCTAGTACACCTTGCCACTAACTTGAAAACCAGGTTTTGCTGAGTCTGGCAGCTAACCCAGCAGGTTTCTATGGCAGGTTTTGTGTGCAATCCCCTGGCCTCACTGCACACTGTCTGCCTGGAGCCACTAGTTGGCACCCCTTCCTCACCCACCCCATCCTCCACTTTTTCCACTGAGTCACGCACTGCTCACCGCTCTGTTACCACTTGGCTCCAGCCTATACTGGATTACAAGGATCTTCCATCCTACCTCCATTGCATTGACTTGGGCATGATCTCCTCTTGCTCCGATCACCTCCCTGAAGATGTGCACCAGGCATTGATGGTCCTCTACTCAGATGAGGAATCCAAGACCTGATGACCCTATGTTGGCATCGATTCCAATGGGGACCTCTGTGTCACCTTAAACATGCATGATCAGCCTGAGGTCCTGTCCAACATGATTACCATCAGTGGCCATCTCCACCCAACTTGTTTCTCCCCCCCATAGCTTTAAGGCTTTCGTTGGTACCCTCCCAACCCCTACTTTTATTTATTCCTCCAGCCTAGCCTGTGTTCATGCCCAGTTGGAACCCTACTCGTTGAAGCCTGGGTTCAGTCTCTGACCAGAGTTGTGGTGTGAGTTGGTGCTTTTTTCATGTAGTATTGACTCATGCAGCCCATCTTTTCCCACAGCTTACCTGACCCCTTGGGGTCCAAGTACATGACTGGACATTGCTATTGTTAGACAGTCCTCCTGTGCTAGACATACCCACCCTGACTCTATTGATTAGTAGGCTGGCCCAGCCCCTGTGGGCTGCCCTAGGGATACAGTAGCCTATGTTCAGTATGTCCTACATAGGGTATTGCACCCCAATGGGACAATAATAGGACCCAAAAAAAAAAAGGTTTTGTGTGGTATGTTCCACTAATGTTCCTTTTGCATTGTAGGGTCCATTATGATATCAGGTGGATTGATTCTGATGTGAGGATTATTTTTAGGCATGATGTTACAATATGGTTGGTCATGTCATTTTTTTTCCTTTCTTGTTGTCATTCCCTTCCTACTGGCTCTGAGCCATTCTCATCCAATCCATACTCTTCTAATAGGTGTGTCAGCCCTGCTGTGCAATTATATCACCAGTCTTACCAATCTTCCATTATGTTCTTTAATGTTGACTCACCATTATCTCATCTTTTGGCTTCTTGTACTATACATGGCCATGGTCTGTGTGCATATCAGATGATAGCTGTGCTTGTACCACAGTGATTGATATATGCATGAGAGTAGATACATCTTGCCTGTTCCTAATAGGAGGCCATGTCATGGTTGAATCCCAGGAATGAAGAGTCATGCACCTGCTGCCCCAGTAATAAACATTGGCAGGCTGTTTCCCTCCAAAGCTAGAAGCATCACATCAAGCTGCTCTGAATTCAGGTCATCCAGTTCAGGCTTGTCTATGGTTCCCATGAAGCTGCCTTGAAGGCCCAGCTGGATGCTGTAGAGTCATTTTTGATATGACTTTAGGGACCCAATCATATAGGTCTGTTTATCTTGAACAGGCTGCATTGCCTCTTGGACTGCTTGCTTTTTCAGTTTCAAAGAAGCATCCTTTTCTGTGTCCATGTGGAGGAATGTTGGGAAAAAGGAGTGGCTGATATAAATGACCAAAGGGGGAGAAGAGCAATGCGTTATAGCCCCATCAATTGCAACCACAATGAATGCAAAATTCTCCTGCCCATACTGCTTCTGAGTGGTTGAAGGGAGCAGTGCAGCATGTCTAGAGAGACATGTCAAAGGCCAGCACAGTGAGGACCAGGAACTCAAGCTGTATGGCTTTGGTGCATCATCCAGCTGATTCAAAGCCAATGCAAAGTGGATCAAGATTGCTGCAGCCCAGACTTGGATGATAAAAGAAAAGGATGGGCATTTCAAATGCCCTCTTTGCGAATTCCTTGGCCTCCTATGGGCACTGCTGGTGCACTATGAAGAGAACCATCTCCAGCCAGGTGAGATGCAGCCCATTATTTAAGGTGATGCTTATAGCCTTGTAAGGAGGAGGGAGCTCTAAGTCATGCCAAGTCATGCTAGAGTCATGCATATAAATGCTCTACTTGTAGTCTACCTACTGAAACATTTAGAAAATGTAATTAAAGGAGAGCAAAGTTGGATATCTCATCTGCAGAGGAGGAGGGCTCAGTGACCCAATCAATAAAGTGTGACATGCTGTCAGAAAGAGGGGGATCAAGAGACAATGAGGTAGATACTTGAGAGAGAAATGATCTGACCCAGGAGGGGTTGTCATAGATGTAAATCATAGAGCAGAGGGCAGGAATAAAGTAATGAATTGCTAGGTAGGGGCAGTCTTCAGGCTCAATCTGATCACCTCTTTTAATGCCTGGATGGCTGCGAGGTGCTTGAAAGGGAATCCAGCAAAGATAGCAGGAAGGCCAGTAGATGTTTTCTGTCCTCTGTTTAGCACAGAGGCTAGACACAAGTGATTTGAAGAGGTAAGGCTGATCATTGTGACAATGGGGCCCTATAGTGTTGTTTCCAAGGACCCAGCAATCACCACAGCCTTGGCCAGCCACATGAGAGATGACAGTGTGAAGCACTTCTATGCCTGCTTTTCAGTAGCATAGGCTTGATCTATGAGCATGGCATTGCTCTGAACAGAGATGGAGCAGGAGGGACTTTGTCCCTGGGCCAAGGGAAGGTCAAATTGAGCAGGCATAGGAATGGACAGCTTGTTTGATTACAAGAGGTGTCAGTCATAAACCCAAAGGAAATAGTCATGAAAATCACCTTGCAAAGAGTCTTGTAGAAATCACACAGGACATTTTCAGAAGATGTAGCACAAGAATGCACCTATGGATCAAATTGTTGGAGTGTCAGCCTTTGACAAGAGTTTGTCTGAAGGAAGAGGGCCATGGGATGCCTGCCAGAATGGTCTGGATCATTAGCAGAGGGTGGCTTGGGCAAGGTACTCCATATGGTGATAGACTGGGAGGCAATACCATTATGGCTAAGATGTCCTGATTCTTGGAGAAAAGAGAGCATTTCCCTCAGTTCCATAATGATGGCATAGCAGACACTGGGAAAATTGATACTCTCACCAAAGCATATGGTTGTGGCAACCCATGGTGTCTTGGCTGAGCACCATGCAAGGAAATGGTGTGACTTTTCCTCCCTATTCATTTGATTATCAGGAAGGATGTGGCTTGTGTATGCTGGAATAGAGAGCTGGGTAGCAATCTTGTTGGTGAATGCAATGCTGGTGGTGTATATCATGCCTCACTTGTGTGGCTGAAGGTTGAGGGAGCGAAAGACCTTGATGGTTTTCTCAACTAGGCATGACTTGTCTACGTGGAGGACTCAATATCCAATGATTGGGCATGACGTCAATGTGCGAATAGTGTGTAGAAGAAGGGCATTAATCTGCATTGCTTTGCAAAGAGCTGGTACTGAATGGACTGACATGGTTGCAGTCAGGAGTGTCAATGGTTTCTTCAAACAGGTAAGAACATCAGCAAACTACTTTTTTTGTCCACAGACTCCACAGACTCCACAGACTCCACAGACCACACAGACCACACAGGCTCAACAGCCTTATACAAGCTCAACAGCCTTATACAGGCTTCTACAGGGTCTTCAGACTCTTCAGACCCAACAGACCACACTACATTTTCTTAGTGATTAGGATTACAAAGGTGTAGCAACAAGTATAGTGAAAGTGGACTAAAAAGTGTAGTCATGAGTTGAGATGTAGTTATATATATCCAATGGTCTGTATTAGAAATAGTCTCATAGTCTAATGTGTTAATGTGTTTGTTCTTGCTATTTTGGTAAGGTCCTAAGTTCAATTCCAGGTAATGGCATATTTTCTAAGTATCATTTGCTTACTTATAAGTGTATAAAATAGTGTAGTGATGTTCAATTAGCAAATGTAGATAAGAATGAGAATTAATTAGATCAAATACTAGTAGTAATGATTGTAATTGATAGTTGAAATATAGTAGTAGTCTATTTATTTTGGAATAGTTACCATAGCTATCTACAGACCTGTACAGACATTTTACAAACCTGTACAGACCATCTACAAACCATCTACAGACCATCTATAGACCTGTACTAGCAGTGTACAATTCTCTCTAGAGGAGGACATGTCTGTGGGGACTGTAGAGGCTGAAATGTCTATACAGGTCTGTACAGGGCTGTTCAGTCCACTAGAGATTTGCTGATGAAGATGAAACAACTTGAAGCAGGAATGGTAGGAATTAGAGACGATGATGTGATGGGCCTCATTCAAGAACACTTGGCAAATCCTGCATGAGTTTACCTCAGCCCATTGGAAAAAGCATGACATGCCCGCTTCATGGGCAGGAACAATGACCAGCTGAGCTTCAAAAGGATCAATTTCACTTGACCACCTTCCCCCTGCAATGGGATAAGAAGAAAGCCTTTGACACATGTCCTCCATCAATGCAATGAATGGAGTCATGATGATGAACATGCTGGAGGGATTGAGCAAGGGGGCAGCGAAAAAGGCTAGACTCTTTCCACTTCCAGTGGGCATGACAGCCAGAATATGCTCAGTTGTGAGATAGCTCTGTATGAGCTTGGCTTGATGATGGGATGAGAACAAAAAGCTATTGGGTCCAGGAAAGAGGGGATGAATGCAGGAAGCCAGCTGGGGGCTGACTACAAGTGGAGAGAGGACTTGGAGGTGGGGGAAAGGGAGCCCAGTAACATAGAATTGATGTAAGAAATGAGATCAGAACCAAAGCCTTGAAGAATGCTGGTCCAATAGTTCAAAACGGCATGGTGAAAATCCTGAATGCCTTGTTAGGTAATGGTTTGGATGGATAAGGTTAGAGAGGCCTTGAAGAAGTTGAGCAGCTGAGCAGCCTGGTCAACCTTAGCTGATCTAGTTATGCCAAGGTCTGCTGTTGAACCTGGGATGCCTAGGCAGGCATGCCATTTGGCAGAGATGTGCTGCATAGAGCAGATGGTAGTGTGAGATATGAAAGAAAGAGCATTGGTTCCCTGGATCCCATAATGAGAATCTGTGATGGCTATGGAGTAGCCAAACTGTGCATGGATGGCAGACAGTTTGTGATCATCTTGATCTGGTGCACCAAAGTCTGCCTAAGCAAGTGAGCAGAGCATAGAACACATTACTTGATGGTAGTCCCTGAGATTCAAGAGGAGGCCAAGATATTTCTCAGTGTAGCTGTGCAGTATTGAGCTAAAGGCATTGCTGTCAAGCATGTTGCCACTATGGATGAAGAGATAGCTCAGATACACTTGCACCTTGGCTGGCTCCATAACGTAAAATGTGAGCTTTGCAGCGATGGGATAGAGAACAATTAGGGCAAATAGTACCAGGTGGGAGATAGAGTGTGCTGGGTCATGGTGTGGACAATGAGCCACCCATGGCCTTGAAGATGCTAGGTCTTGACATTGTTGTTACTTCAGAAATAAGTCAATAAGTACTAGGTAAACCTACTATACTTATTCCCCTGGATCCAATCTGGCTATAAGCTGATGTTAGGACAACTCTAACTATCAGATCAAACAGTAGATGAGTATACAATCACTAGCAAGTGAGTGGTAAACTTAGCCAATTGGCAGTCCAGTTGTTCTTTCTTTACCAAGTCTGACTCTAAGATAATAGGGTTGGCAATCCTAGTGAAGACTTGTCCCTTGATTATGGAATAGAAAGGCAATAGTGAGTACTAGAGGAAGGCTATTGTTGGTGCTAGTCTTGTGATAATGACTAGCTTACAGAAAGCTTGTTTGGCGATTTCCTAAACAAGAAGAGATGTGGCTGTGCTGTGTGGTGTAAGGAAAGGTTAGCTAATGAGCTAATTTCCTAGATAGAAAGCTAGAGATAAGATTCTGCCGTTAGTGAGATATGATGCTAGCAAGGGTATTTGCTAGAGTAAAGAGTGATAATGGTTTTGCTAATGATTTAGCAAGAGAGTTAATGTTCTATATTGGGTACAATAGTGCGAGAACAAATGGTCTGGATAAGTGTAGATAGGCAGTTAGGATATTCCTAGACTAGGTTTATCTAGGTTACAGTAGCCTAATGGCTGACTCTAGTGGCTATGATATGCTTATGTAATGAAAGGTCGACCTGAAAGTGGTCTGATCCTAGTGGCTATGACTTAGTTTTTTGCTAAGTACTAATCAAGCCTAAGGCTTGATAGAAGATAAGAAGCTTGGACCCTGATGTGATCTACTATCTATTTGACAGATCTGTAGGTAATGATTCTTCTAATTTGATTGACAAACTATGAAGGGATCTAGATCTAATCTATGTGGTAATAGAAGTAGATCTATGAAAAAAGTGTAGATAGATTTATTAAAGAAGAGAAGATCTATCAAATGATATGAATGATCTTAGATATGAGGTAATGAGATGCCAAAAGCAGCCTGAAATGAGCTTCTTTTATACTCATTGGAAGTGGCTATGCTTGGCTATGTCAGCTACCAAGGCTGTTCTTGAGAGGGTTTTGCCATTGGCTGGTTATTTTCACAGCATTTGAGAGATTTCTGCTATTGGCTACCAATGCCATAGCCTTTCATTCCTGTGCATGGCTGTGCAGGCTGTGCATTCCCATGGTTACCAGGGGCACTGTCACTCTCTATTCAAACTAATCCAAACTAAACCAGCTGACTAAGGCAAACTAGCTCATGTTTGGATTTGGTCTGCTTATTTTATGCAGTGCCAGGGTATCAATTTGGGCTAGCTCCTAAGCTTTGCCAGAGGTCACATGACCAAGCTGTGCAGGCCTAGCTGATTAGTGCTCATCTACAAACTAGTGTAGTTCACTAGTGTAGTTGCAGGTACATAAATATGTAGGAGAAAGAATGGGTCATATCTCAATGGGAAAAATTGGGAAAACTCTGAGGATTTAGGGTCATTTAGGTATAGGTAGGAGCTAACTGGCCCCAAAGTATTGAAGGAATTGGACAGTAGGAACAATGGGAAAAGGGGTATCTTTCTGACCTTTGCATGCTTTTGATAGTATGCAAGTCAATGTATGTTGTCACAATGGAAAGCATGCCATTGAGGATGAACACATGATGGCCCCCCTGTCCATGGACAGTATGCTTCAAGTGATCACATTCAATGCCATGAGCACCACCACCCCAGGTCAGGGTTACTGCATAGTACATAGCAGACACAAGGCTGTTCAGATCATTGATCCAGTGCCAGATATCAGCTAAAAAAATATAAGGTGTGACTCTACAGGCATGACTTACTACTAGCATGACTTACATGGATGAGGAACAGCCTTGGTTAGGCCTTTGGTGAAGTACATGCCATTCAACACCATCTTTTCAAAGAGATGGTATGAATAGATGGATGCCTGGGGCAGGTCCTGCAATGTTATGGAGGTATTGGGAAGATCTTCCATTGAACGGTTGATGAACCACATCTCTGGTCTGTCTGGTTCTGTTTGGGAGTCAATGTATTGAAAAGCATCAGAAAAGTTGATAGATAGTGTGAGCTTCTTGATGTAGCCAAGCATTTCTTCTTCAACCAAGATTACTGATTGACAAATGCACTCCATCATCAATGGATGGCCATTGACAGATAACATAGTCATGCTGCTATTCCAAATAAACTGCAGCAGGCATGGTTCTCTATATGATAGTGTGCTGAGAAAGCTATGTTTCTGATGAAGGTAGGTGAAGAGGCTTGGTCTGCCATCTGTTATCAATGGCTTTGCATGCAGCCTTGTATGCTCTATCAACTTTAAATGAGCAAATAAGTGGGTAACAGCAAAGAAACCTACCTGAACATGTCACCATTATATAAATGGGCCTTGGCATAAATCTCTCTGACTGCAGTTGCCCTGAGACACCATTGGATTGCAGATATATTTGGAGGGATTGCAGTCATGCTTGTTGCATTTCCTGAATTATCCTTGAGGTGGTAGCAGAGCAAGAATAGTGTAAGAAGATCCTTTTGGTCACTAAGGAGGGCTTTATAGCAGAGATGGGTTAAAATGGAGAGGATGAGGGGGTGGATTGCTAGCAAAATATCTGAGGATTTGTCGGCATGAAGCATGTCTTGCAAAGATGTAAGATGCTTTGCATGGTCTGCATGAAGAGGGATGGAAAAATGAGGAATTGGGCTGGTCAAGTGATAAAGGAGAATGACAAGAAAGAGGGCCATGAGGCAAGAGTACTTTTTCAAAGTGGACTTTTCCTGCAGAGGCCTGAATGGCTGAGAGTTGAGCTTGCCAGTGGAAAGAACAGCTCAAGCAGTAAGAATGGGGAGGGAGGCAACAAGTGTGGATGTGGTAGTGTAATATAGCTCAACAGCCTTTGTGAGTTTAAGATAGGCAGGCTCTGATTCTTTTGGATGAGTCATGGTGCTCCAAAGAGGTCATATGTTGATATTGATGAGATGATGATCCCAACCCAACTGAGCAAAGAGGGTGCCCTTGATTCAATGGTTGGAGGATTGCTGAAAGATGTCTGAAATGGCATAGAAATCATTCAAAAACAACTCAGCCTCAATCTCATCCACAAGAGTAGCAGAGGGTGTAGAGGAAACATAAGTAACCTCAATGAGATAGATGTGGTTTGACTTGGCAACCAAGG
>JBBPOC010000966.1:0-12398 GCA_038091235.1 Tylopilus rubrobrunneus | reverse complement strand
GGCGTCAAAAACGGTGCCATTGACAGACAACCTGAAAAGCGCCATGATGGATCAGTGAGAGGAAAACGTGGTCAGCGAGCACAGTTTTCTTGTCATGTTTACGTGTCGAAACGAATCCGGAGTAGAAATATGATGGCATGATTAATGAACAGCGCCGCATCTCTGAATCGGTACGTGTCAATGATACTTATTGCTCGGGTCCACTGTAAGCGGCCCGATTGAGTCTGTTCCAGGATTTGGCCCAGACTCGGAGTGCATCAGGATGCGAGCGCCAGGCATCGTCACGGTAGACAACAAACATTTCTTTTGTTTACTTGGCAGTTTTTGGGGTCTTTGCCGCTCTATTCGGCATATCTCCTCCAGCCGATAAAAACTCCGAGCCGGAAAACCTTCTTGAAAGCGTTACCTTACTTGACTATAAATTGCGAGGCGAGCATGGCAGCCGAACTTGAAGTAGCCACTGAGTAGTCCTCTCTCACCCCATGGTAGACATTTCAGAACAGACTTGGACGCCCACACTGTTCAAGCCTATCAAGGTTGGCCGATTGACGCTCCAACACCGCGTTGTCCTGGCCCCCTTGACTCGTTTCAGAGCATATGCCTCCCATGTTCCAGGGCCTCAGCAAGCCTCCTACTACTCACAGCGCGGTTCCACACCAGGAACGCTCCTGATTGCCGAAGGTACCGCCATCTCCCATCATGCACGAGGCTACAGCCATGTCCCGGGCATTTACACCGACGATCAAGTTCAAGGTTGGAAGGAGGTACGAACATCTTTCGCTGACATCGTTGCCCTTCTGCAACGACCGATCTCATCTGTCGTGCTTCATCAGGTCACAGACGCGGTCCATGCCAACGGATCATACATCTTCCTCCAATTATGGACTTTTGGCCGTGGATGCGATACGAATTTTCTCGCAAAGCAAGACCCACCTTTGCCGTATATCTCCGCATCGCCCATCGCGTTGAACGGCCGGTCGAAGCCACCTCGTGAGTTGACCGAGGCTGAGATCCACGAGTATATCGCCGCGTACGCCACGGCAGCGAGCAATGCCGTGCGCAGCGCCGGGTTTGACGGCGTAGAGATACACGGCGCCAACGGCTACCTCCCAGATCAGTTCCTCCAGACAGTCTCCAACACGCGCACGGACAAATGGAGGTGGTGGCGTCCAATCAATGCATGTTAGTCTTCGTCGAGCACGAAGAACAAGAGCCAGTGCGACAGGTAGATCGAGTGGGGTACGTGTTCTGGTGCGCGAGCGAACTGGGTCGCCAAGATCAGCATGAGGCGATAGGGAATAAAGAAGAACAAACTTCAAGGATGGTCTGGGCCCCGACTTCTTCCACTACGCGTTGCACTTCTTCCTAGTCGTATTGTCGTTTCAATTGCCACCATACCCTCACTGCCTATCAACTCGGTCGCCGCCTTGAGCAGGTGTTGCGTCAAACCAGGCTGCCTCCTCGACGTGTCCATGAGAGGTGAAGGCGTGACCAGCGGTGAAGCGCTCAGTCATCTTGCAGTACCGACGCTCGGCAACGAAATCGCGCCGGAGTGGTGACGATGCGCTCAACTATCCGGCAGTACCGATGCTAGTCTCGAACCAGGCATTTGGATCCCACCTTCGGTGTCTGGTCACAAGACTATACAGACCCCCGGGATGCTCGTCGCGAGTGGTGGGGTAGTTGAGGACAATGGAATCTCGGAGGTGTTACTCGAGCTCTATCTGGCTCAAGGATCAGACACCCCCTGAGGCATCGAACATGGAGACATCCTTGAAGCTGCGCTGGCCATGCGAGGAATGAGACGAGGGGAGATCTGAGCGACCTGACGGCGCGCTTGGTGAAGGCGCCATCAGGAGGAAAGCCGTGGGCAAGGATGTCTCGGTACCAACTTGAAACACGAACGTGCACGGCAGATCCGAATGAATGTCATCAGCGCACTGATGCTCGTGTCGAGCGTAACCGTGCGACGGGAGTCAACTCCACCCAAAGTGGCTGCTGGGTGAAAGAAACAGGCATCAGCACTGCTAGATTTTACAAGGGGGACACTCACCATGTTCAATAGCTAGGTGTCTGTGACTCCCCTGGCCGCGCTGCGGTTCAGATTCTGTGGGACGTATAGAATCGCTGGAAGGGAGTTGGGATGGCTCAGGCACGTCCGTCATTGTGCGCAGGCGTTGCTCGTGCTGATCCACCTGCTTCTCAACTAGCGCACCCGTTTCGACTTATCTCGAGTCTGGCCACCATTCCCATCGTATTCAATTCCGTCGCCACCGATTCCGCGCTTCCATTTGCGCTCGACGCTCTCGACTCGACCTGGTCACCTTCAGTAGTACTTCCTGGCCCTCTATCTCGACGTTGCGCGTTCGTTTCGACGACGCGCTCGTTTTCCTCCTTCCAGGGACGTATCCCAGTGATTTGGGCGCCCTCTACAACCTTTGCATGGTCAGAATCGACCTCGATGACCCTCTTCGCTTCCAACACGTTCTCTGGACCTCCTACCCCAATATCTCGACTCAACGCATCTGTTTCAACGTCGCACGTGTTCTTCTCATGTTTGGGGCTTCCCTAGCGAGCGTAGACGTCATCCGGCACATCCGTTTCGCGTTTCGGATCGCCTGAAGCCTCCCAAGGAAGTACCTCTGCTCGGAGCGTTTTGACTTGCATTCTGACACTTTCTGCGCCGCCTTATGTCGGTTCCTAGGGTCCTCATCACGTTTGGGCACCCCCGACGTGTCCGCATCACTTCCCGGGTCCTGTAGCTCGACTCGAGCTCCCCTAGGTGCGCATTTCTGACTTCTTCGTTCTAGATGTTTACTGACGTGTTATGACGTGCCCCAGAGCTCCACCGACACATCCCTAGTGCCCTTGATGCGTACCGACGACACTCCCGACGCGTCCGTACTCGTGTCTCGGCCTCTCCTCCCCCGAGCTCGAAGTTCTGGGGCTCGCCCGATCGGTTCGGTGTTGGCGATGGGTCTTGGGGACCTCCAGGTACGTCGCCGACGACTGCTTCATCGCGCTGATCGTTTTCGTCAGTTCTTGTCCTTGACCGTCTGCGTGCCAACACGCTTCTGCTTTCCCCTCCGATTGACGTTGTGGGTTGCACTTTGACATTCCTTTCAACCTCGACGCCTCGGCACATCCCTACGACTTTCCCGACCTTTAATTCGCTCTTGCTCTCGCATGCGGGGCACCTGTTTCGGTTGTCGTTGGTACCGCCTCCTGGGTCAACGAGTACGTGCGCAAGGCTGCACCTTGCTTCGTGCAGCTTGTCGGATGGTTCGCGAGGCCTAGCCAGGCCTCCGCCATCGTCATCGACTTCGCTGACACCCTTCGCGCCCTCTCTCGACTCTGTCGGATCGACTGGTTCGTCCGCTGTTATTCCTGTGCGCCCAGTTTCTCATCAGGACTGCTCATACAGTTGCCCACATGCTCCATCTCGCATAAGCGCAATTTATATGCGTTGTACAACCTCGCAAGCCCCCGATGTGGAGGGTTCTACCAATTGCAATTCCTGTGTCGTATTCGCTATTCTTGCCTGTTCTCTTTCAAGGTAAGCAAACTACTGTGTAGTAGCTACAATATCGAAACTGAGTTGTCATTTCCGTCATACAAGGAGTCTCCTTGGTGTCTGATCAACGGCTGCTCGAAATCCCCCGCGACCTTCTGGAATAACTTTGGTCTGACGACCCGGATTACCCAACCGTAAGTGGACGTGGATGATATTGTTCATTTTGTACTCCTCGAACGTTCGGTCTGGCCCCAAATTGATCATTGTCATATGCTGAGGTATACCGTCGGAGAAGTATGTTCAGCTCTATTTTGAAGCAGAGCTATGGGCAAGAGGCAAGGATCATGTATCATACACGTCATAGAGCTACTGGGCACGTCGATTAATGCCATCTATCCGGGGGGTTATACAATCACCGACTAATGGCTACATGAATGCTCGTCCACGTTCAGAAACGAATGCAAAGAGAAAAAAAGAATGATTTGTATCAACTTGGAGGCAGTCCCTGTAGCCGTTATACGCCGCACGGGTGTCTTAAAGGAGAAGGTGCAATAGATCCTGCTCCGGTTGCGTGAATCCGTCCATAGTATCCTCGAGCTTGGCCTCGGACAAGAAGTATCGGTCCATGGGGTGCGCAGCTGCTCCAAAATCGTTGTCTTCCACTGCTTCTATACTTTTGTATTGTTGGGGAGTACTTCGTTCAACAGTTACGTCGGGTCTTGGGGGCGCACGACCAAAAGGGTGAATACTACCGCGGCGGTGCGTGCGCCTAGCGATTATAGAGTGCGGAAATGCCTAACGAGGTAAGGAGCATGACTTGGCCGAACAAGGACGCTTGGGGGATGAAAAGAAGCTGGGTGGTACGCTGGATGAAAAGCAGCAAGGGTCACCAGCGGAGGAGCGTGAGGTGGGCCGGGCTCGCGAAACGAAGTGTGAACCTTCCGCGTGTAATGGACTGGTGAGGAATTTCGTGGTCGAACGTCGGCCCAGGAGTGGATTGGCTCGGCGGCAACGCTGTCTGTTACTATGGTCAATACAATGCCTTGTGAAAGGAGCCGTACGCAATCCTACGTCGAGCAAACGATTGATGTCATCCTGGCTGCGTGGTCAAATTCGCATTTTGCGCCCGAAGAATATCTCATCAAAAGCACCGAAAATCGACACCAACGACTTACATTCTGTGGTCAGGTAGAACACAGATTCTACGCGTGCGCACAGAAAGGAAAACTGACGAGTCAGACGCATTCTCGAGGTGAGGTCTGATGCTTACAAGGCCAATCTAGAGCTATGATTCCAGGAGAACTGCTCTGGGATCTCAGATGATGATTCTCCCTGAATCTTCAGTTCTTGTGACAAGGCGGTTACTATCGGGTGAGGATGCCAACGACCGTATTATCTTCATGTCCTCGATGACGCTAGTTGGGAGTGAGTAGGTGTCCCAAATTGACACAGAACGACCAGCACAGACGGCAACAAATCTGCTATTTGAAGGGAGAAATGGACTTGGAATTTCGTTTTTGTGGATGTCATTCGGTTAGTTGGGACCCAGAAGATGAGTCAAATGGCTTGATTTTCTGCTCTTGGGACTCGGATGTGACGAAGAATTGTTCAGGTCGGCCATCCTGTGACCAGGTAATGGGAGTTGATGGACCACCAGGCACTGATGTTGCGACTTGAAGCTGGTCGCCATTATTATTGCCATGTCGGAGTAGTCCGACGTCCCACCTGGACAGTCTGCTCTGCACCTCGACCGTCTTTTCTCGAAGCTCGGCATCTCATGCGACTGCTCCTTCAATACCATCCCTCGACATTGAACTGCATTCCCTGGTTGTCCTCCCACTTCTCGTTGGTCTGTGACTTGCCGTCGTCGAAGCCCATCCATCGATCCGTCGTAAAAATGCTTTCCGTCAGGTCGGAAAGCGACCGCACATACTCTTCCAGAGTCGCTTTCAACAACTACTTTCACATCGTGCTCTAACTGAACCACTGCGGGTCGTTTTCGAGGATCTACCACCCCGAGTTTCGTCGTCGACATTTTCGATGGTCCGTGCACGTTGCGTTTGATTTGGAGGTGTCAAGGAAGAGAATCACTCATGGTATCCAGCGTGCGTCTTTTTACTACTCTGTACGAGCGCCTCATATCCGGGACACTCCAGTTTTGGTCGTTTGTTCTTGGCTCGTCTGACCAGGCGGACAGTTCAGATCGAACAAGCAACCTATGCTCTTTCGGCTAATTAGCAGCGGCTGTATTAGATGAGGGACGGTGGGGGAGGATGTTCTCCACGTCGTCTTCCACAGGATTCTATGCGAACCTCGACTGCCAATGACACCAAGAATTCCATCTCTGTCATTTGGAGCAGTCAAGGACGTCGATCGCGGCGTCAGTGCCAGCAGCAAGCAATTTTCAAGTGTTCATGCGGTCGTAGAACGGAATGGAAGCCTTTGGAGATCGCGAGCCTGCGGAGTTTCTGTCAGCTCTTTCACCAGACCCCAAGCGCAGACCAGCAAATCGCAAATCTCCATGGCGCTATCACAAAAATCCTTCCGGATGTCCAACATCGTATTCAGGTGGGTCAACCAAACCCTCGCTCACGATAATCCTGATGTCGACTGGTCAGAGATCCAAATCTCGGTGGCGAAAAGGGTAGCGGCTGCAGACTAGGATTGGTGACGTCTCTTTCAAGACGAGATGGAGACCGGCTTGTCGTAATCATTCAACAGTGCGCAGTGTCCGTGTCATCATTAGCGATCTCTTTACATGTGTCCACAGTGACATCGATTGGGAAGGCAGTACTATTATTAGTCTCACCACCGGATGGACATTCCGAGAGGAACTAAGTACAGGTGTTCGTCCTAAATGTTCATCACCTAGCCGAATACATGTCCAGTTAGAAGCAATATACTCCCCTTTTTGACGTCGTCTGTTCGGGTCGTTTCAGACCTACAATATACCTCCCAATTATTACCTATCACTTCTTCGGGAGGAAAACGGGGATGCTGCGGTACATCTCGCGCTCGTGCGCCATCTGGAAATGAGTCGACAGCTCCAGGTCTCTAGGAAACACCCCGACCCGAATGTCGAAGCCTGCGGTCTATCCGAGCGCGGAAAGACTTGGGATGGTGTGGGACTCACCAACATTCACAATGAGATGCGTCAGCTCTACTACGTAGGAAATTTGATCAACAAGAGTCAAAACAAGACAACGCCCGAGTAAGAACAAAAGATACCCAACTTGAACCCCCGCGGATATCTCGAGGGAGGACAGTAAAGAGGTCCACACGCGAGAGAAGAGAAACCTCGTTCGACGAGGATGTGTTCGACCTCGACCTGCAGTAGTTGAAATGATCAAACGTCAGTCTAAGCGGGACGCATACTCATCCCGGGCCCCTCAGCGAGCTTGCAAACAAAATAATCATATGAATGCCTTACCCCTTTGCGTCGCATCCGTTCTTGATGATGCAACGACTAGATTGGGTAAGCCTGGAACACGCCCGACAGACACAAATTAGAACATAAGACTCGAGTAGCAGGACGGGAAACGCGAGCAAGTTACCCGGTGAGTGGATAGCCGGGTTGGGAAGCGTCGAAATTGAAGTGAACAGAACCCCTGCTTATGGTACACTGGACGAGGTTGAGAACCCAAGGCACTGTCGTGATCCCGCGCAGTTCGATCGCAACAATGGCTCGCGGAGGGCGGGTGCCGTAGCAGGAGTGAGAATCCGAAGCACTATGAGCTGCGTTCCCAGACTGTGTGACGCGTGCAGGACTTCGGCTTCTTCCGACCGTCACGCATCACTGCCACTTCAAGCTTCTCAACCACTTTCAGTAAATACTGGATAATACTGGTAAATACCCGTTCACAACCAATTTCTACAGGGCTTTATGCACGATCCTTGCGGTATTACACAAGGTTTAAACTTTACGCTACTTTCAAGTTACTTAATGCTCGCTACATACTTGTCTTTCGGTGATAAACAGATGTTCCACCTTAATCTCTCACGAAAACCAGCATGCATAAGAGCAAGTTCGCAGTGAAATGAGATCATAAGTGGTGAAACACTACTGTTACACTAGCCTGAGCTTGAGTTGTGGCGCAGTGGGTTTAGCTTGAGTGCATGGACCCCTGCCACCACCAGACTCGTGCCATCAACACATCTGAAGGCTTCCGAGTCATCTGCTCTATGTACATATACAGCGTCAGCAAGCCTCTTTCATTCAGTAGCTCAAGGAACAAAGTACAAGAAAGGGAGACAAAATGGTGGGCACGAAAACCAAATCCAGCTCATTGACGGCAGCGAGTTTGACGCCGGAGACAGAGAAACAACAATACCAATAGACCCCCGATGAACAATGCCAATAGACCCCTGGTGAACAATGCACATGAACCCCGGATGAACAACTTGAATGCTGATAGACCCCCGATGAACAATTCCAACAGATTCCTGGTGAACAATGCACATGGATCCCGGACGAACGACTTGAATGCTGATAGACCCCCGATGAACAATGCCGATAGACCCCCGATGAACAATACCAATAGACTCCTGGTGAACAATGCACATGGATCCCGAATGAATAACTTGAATACTGATAGACCCCCGGTGAACAACGCTGATAGACCCCCAATGAACGATGCCGATAGACCCCCAGTGAACAATGCCAATAGACCCCCGACGAACGATGTCAATGGACCCCAGATGAACGATGCCAATAGACCCTCCATGAACGGGGGTACTTTGACCAGCCCAGCCCAGTCGAGAAGTGCACCCATTCCGGTGGCCTGGAGCCAAGAAAACCAGCTACCGGGTTTGACAGCAGTCCCAAAAAACGTTCTCTGCATCCATGCGCTAGCTGAACCTGTGATGTGTCAGGTATTACCTTCGAATGTGTAATTCGGATGTCTATGCACCTTTCACGGGACCACAGGGTCCAAAGCCAAATGCGCTCAAAAATGGCTTCAGGATCCACTGGCAGGATTCTGGGATGAGGCAAGGGACGTTGAAAAGAAGATCCGGGAGGAGCTGGGGATACTGCCCATTGAGTTCACCTATTCACAGGGTTACAGTGAATACGGACCACACTCGGCGTAAATTCACATACCGATTGTGACTACGATCGCAAGCACATGCGGTTTCACGACGAGTAGGTATTTTGCAACTACCTTTTCTTCAACTCCATAACGCGTAAAAAGTTCTGTGAGAGCCTGCGCAGCTTCGTTCAGAACTTTTTCAACCAGTGCAGCCCTTTCTGCGTGATTTGGAGCCTTGTCAGGGGAAGGTGTCTTCTTCAGATCGTCGACGATCTTCATAAATACTCCTTCAAGTTCCTGAGTGAGCGTATCGAACGAGATTCGCCGCGCGCGCATCGTGCCCTGGATGTCTTTGCGTAAAGTAGTGGTTGCACTGACAATGTTGTGTATAGAAGAAGTAATCTCGGTGAATTTGTTCGACTTGAAGTACGCGACCATGGCCTCAAGCGATCGTGGAACGTATTCTTGCAGAACTTTCTCTGCTTTTCTCGCGGCACCCCAAAAGTCGGAGGGTGATTGCTTGGGGTTTATGATCGTCTGAACTCGGCGCGTCAAATGAAGAACTGGCGGAAGGTGTGCATCTGCGATGTAAGGATGAGAACACAGAATCGGGCTAGGCTACGACGTGCACTTACTTTGTAGGGCTTGGAGGATGTATGTCGGATTCAGGAATGCTGGGAAGGTAAGTTAGGGCACCTCTCGTAGTCGCTTTCACGTTGGTACTCACACTGAGCCGAGGACGCCTCGAATTTATCTTGCGAAACTACTAGAGGCAAGACTGAGTGAGTTGCCCTGAAAATAAACGAGGATCATCCCACCATTCTCTGTGGCAACCTCAAAGTCTGCGCTAACATCCGTATGGCTACTAACGGCGCTCCCCATGCCGGGCAAAGCGGAGATGAGGAGGGATGACAAAAAAACTTTCTTGATACGCATAGTTGCAACGAATAGGAAGATATCGATAAGAGGGTGGTTTGCACACGAAAAGCGAGGCCTAGTGAGGGAGTTGCCATTGCATGATTACCTTCCATAAAGAGGTGGCGAAGATCGGTCCATGGACTGCTGACTAATCATCCCCAAAGTTGCGTCGAATGCAAGCGCAGGCGCCAAAGCAAGTATTCGCCAGCAACATGTGACAGCAGTAGATATGTACCATCTATGTACCAATGTTTTGCATTGTGTAATCAGCAGCGGCGAGACTGGTATCTCCAACTTAGTCGCGACAAAATTTTGACTGACAATCCCCGACTCCCGCGCTAGTGGGGTCTTCTCAGCCAGAAGCGTACCACTAGGCAAAACGACCCGTGGGAGTGGGAAAAAAGTCGATTGTGAGTAAAATATTATCTAATAACTGTATAGTTCCTCTATGCTTTTCCTTTGAAGTACGTAATTACACCGAACCTTCCGCTAGCGGCTATATAAAAACTATATTAGTCTGCTCATTAGCTCAACATCTCTGTTTATAGGTTCATTGACAAGGCGCCTTGCGTTGTTGCACATGTTATTGAAGACAATCTTTGTCCTCCCGAAAGTTCGCGATGATGAGGAATCAGCCATTATCAAAATCTGTTCTGATTGTCATCATGCCCTGTCGAAAAAAAAAAGTCCCTCGCTTCGCGCTTGCAAACAGCCTTCATCGTGACGAGTTACCCATTTGATTTCACGACTTGACTTGGGTCGAGGAAAAATTTTGTGCCATTTACTGTACTACTGCACACGTCACTCGACTCTTCCAATCTTCGGATCTGTCTCCCCCAAGGATCTTCCACGGAAATACTTGCGCCCATGACATGAATGTTATATCTACTGCGTCAGTTTTACCTCATACTCCCACAGAGGTTGCTGGTTTTTTGAGTGTTGTGTTCGTCGGTCCACATAAATTTGATCTGCACCGACGAACAACGCGCACACGTCGAGGGTATACAGCTATTGCGAGGATGACGCCAGCGGGCCAACGAAGCTAAAGAACACATCAGAATATGCGCATCAAGCCTGAGGGTCGGAGTGCAGGAGTCAGAGATACTCACATAGGAGGGTTCCAGGCGATCCAGGCGATCCGGGAGACGAAGCGAACGCGATGCAAGGATCCAGCCACGATGAGGACGCTAGATGCGAGCCTGGAAGCTGAAAAACGCGTTAGAACATCAGCGAGAATACTTGAAGCAAGGTGTGGAGCTCCAAAGGCCACAGACAAGCCGAGCAACGGAGCGGCGGCGGCAGGCGACTTCCAGAACATCAGGAAAGGTCCTAGAAACGTCAGGAACAAGCAAAACGAGCGCGTCGTCGAAACTAACTCGCTATGTTGAGATATAGAGCCATGAGAGGATGACCAGGAGGCGATGGGAACTATTGAGTGCAATTAGAAGCGTGAAATCGATTGCGACAGTGTCCTATATGGTAGGAAGGGTGGCAGGAAGAGTGCGCCACGACTCAAAACGAGTCAAAACAGATGCGTTAGCTGCAGAGAAGGCATGTCAGCACGAACAACGAAAGTGCATGACGGCGCACATACCCGAGTCTTCCATACCACCTCCCAAACATTCCCATCAACCTGCTGACCATCTGAACCCCGCCGCATCGTTGAGGATGACTGAAAACGCGATCTAGAAGCGTTGGTATCCGAGTCAGCTGATCCGCTCACCAGGCCATCCAGAAGTGTTGAGGCCATATCGAGCGAGTTAGATGAATGTGTTGTCATTGAGGGTGACTTGGAGGTTGTTTGGTATGTCGAGGCAGCATTCTGGCCGCAATTAAGTCGTTTGAGGTGCGAATGGGTCGTTAGGGTTGTTTAGGGGCGTTGTGGTGGCATTGAGGTTGCGGTCGGGTCGCTTGGGCTCTGGGTGGGCTTTTGCGTCGCGAGCAGGCCATTTGGGGTGTAGGGATAGGCGGCATGCGAGCGACCTTAATGCCTGTGCCAGTGGGTTTGGACGAGTGGGTGAGCATGAGAGTAAGCGATTCAGAGTCCGGACTGCTGCCCAAATTGCTCTGAGTCGCGACAGGCCGTTCACATTAGCAGATGGATGGATGGTGGTGGACAAAAGGATGTGCAGGCAACGGTGGTGATATCAGCGAGTTGCAGGCTGCGAGTACGGGTATGGGTTTGTCGCGGGTCACAAAATCATGACCCATACCCGTGCTATTGCTTATGCGAGGTGAAGTGGAGACGCAAGCAAGGTGGCGCGAGGGTGAGGCAAGGCGGGGCAAGAGCGCACACACACTGCACGAGCACAAGCAGAAATAGTGGACGCGTCGTCTGCTACTCGTGCCCGTGCTCGTGAGTGAGCGAGGGTGAGCCAGGTGGGTCGGGTGAGGCGCAAGGTGTCATGAAGGTGAGTATGAGGCGAAGCGTAGGCAGGAGTGCACACAGGCACGAGGTGATGTGAGGGAAAGGACAAGGGAGAGCCAAGTGAGCGAGGTGAGGCGCAAAGTGGCGCAAGTACCAGGACGAGGCAAGGTGAAACGCGTCGCCGGCGTCGGGTGGTGACGTGACACGAGAGCGAGGGTGAAGGGTGGCATGGTGTGGTGTGGTGGGCGAAGCAAGGGCAAGACAAGCCAGGGTGGGGTGAGGGTGAGCCGGGTGAGAGCCAAAACAAGACAACGCCCGAGTAAGAACAAAAGATGCCCAACTTGAACCCGCACGGACATCCCGAGGACAGTAAAGAGGTCCGCACGCGAGAGGAGAGAAACCTCGTTCGACGATGACGAGGATGTGTTGGACCTCAACCTAAGTGGTTGAAATGATCAAACGTCAGTCTAAGCGGCATCGAACGCGAGTGTCGTGGCCCTCAAACGGAAAGTAGAAACAGGAATATCGCGCACGCATGACATTGCACCATTGTCTCGGTCGGTGTGTA
>JBBPOC010000965.1:0-12398 GCA_038091235.1 Tylopilus rubrobrunneus | reverse complement strand
AGCTGTTCGATGAAGCTGTGGCGGTCGGATGCACCTGATTCGTTGAGCCTCTGTAGCTCACCAGTGAAGTCGAATGACCTCCTGGTGTCGTCCTCCGACAGCGTCCCAGCCTCTTCAACATCAGCATGATGCTCGTCGTCCTCAAACACGGTCGTGCGGAATACGGGGACCGAGGTCTTTGAATGCGGGCTATCAAGCACAGGCAAGGGCATCTCCGGTGGCAAGCCTGGAGATGGAAGGGGTGGGGGTGCTGACTGGCGGTTGAACGAAACTGTATCTTCTCCCTCTTGGTCCGAGTTCGACAGAATGACTTGCAGCTCGTCGGGAATATCAGAGTCTGGGTCGCTTCCGTCGTAGTCCTGCTCGGCGATACTTCCTACGGAACTGCCCATGGTGCCAGCAAGCCCGAGGCTGCGACGGGCTTCGGGAAGAATAGGTAGGTTGCCGCTACCAAGTTCCGCGTGGGGAGCCAAAGAAGATTTCTTGCGATCGTGGCTCTGTGCCTTCTTAAAAACCGGGGAGGCAGCGAGACTTCCGTGGGACCCAGATTTGGAGTGACAAGAGCCGAATGTCACAGACGAGGGAGAGCGATTATTTAGGTTGAGATTAAATGGCGAAATCCCGGAGGAAGCACCTACGACCGTCTTCGATACTGGGAGACGGGTAGTGGCAGGGCGAAGCGCTTTGAAGACTGGAGACGGATCTACAGCAGGCGTAGGCGTTTGTGTTCGCCTGTGGGTCCGGACAGTAGCCATGTTATCCTGGAAGCTAGCTTTGATCGTGCTCGGGGATGATTTTGAAGGGGAAATGCCGGCATTCAGCGTTGCCCACGGGGCGATGTTTTGTCCAAGCTGAATACTGGTATCCTTCGAATCCGATTGCATGTAGGACTTGAGTGAAGTAATGGAGGAAATCTTGCGGCGCAAAGCCTTCACCGGGCTTTCTGGCGTGAATTGGTCCCTAGGTGGAGAACTAGAGGACGGACCCCGGAGGAGCGGTGAATGCTGGCTGGTCGGCGTCATTTCAGCACTGCCTGGGGTGGCTTCTAGATCGAGGTGGTTGATCAGTTGCGCTAGGTCATTAGTTGCGGCATCCAGGAGAGACATGACCGCATTATCTATAACGAGTTAGTGAAAGTTAGAAGCTAAGGAACGCAAGAACGTACCATCGTCGCCCTCGTACAACGGGCTGGGTCGACAGTGGCCCAGCGGTTGATCTGACACCGGTCGAGGTCGCACACGCTTCACTGGCGTTTCCGTTGGCGAGTTCTCTGCGGCAGCTATATGAATTCGGCGTGCATCCCGGGTTACTTTCTCTTTCGCGATGGTGGATTCCACCCGTGGCCGTTCCCTTTCATCTTCGTCACGTTCCGATACAGCTCCTGCAAATATCGCCGAGAGTGGGGTCCTCTTGCGACTGTCCGATGACCGACGGGTAGAATCCTTGCTAGTCTTGGATTTCTTCTTCTCTTGACTCTCCTCCTCCTTCTCTTTGCGCCTCGTTTCCTTGTCCCTCCTGCGGATCTCCTTGACGGTCTCCAACCCCGCTTCATCCCACTTGACAGAGGTCGCTCCCGAGCTACCCGATGATTGACGAGATCCACATGACTGAGCCGACATCGGGCGGAGAGAAGACGTCGTAGACATCGTGGAGCCAAACCGTCCCCGCGTAAGAATCCCGCCGCCTAATAGAGTCGCTGAGTCCATGGATAAACGATGGCCAGCAGTATTGGCTGCAACGATGGACGATGCCGTCGACCCGCTGCGAGTCGAAGGTAACCGTATCGAGGAAGGCAGTCCGAGTCCGAGGATGCTCGCTTTTTTCTTCCCGAGCGACTTTGACTCGTGCTTGGAGGCAACGGGACTGGCGGTTAATGCGCCCGCTTCGAAGCTGCTGCCGGAGTAGCGGATCGTTTCCTTTTCTTTGTCTTTTTCTTTCTCCTTTTTCTCCTTTTTCCCCTTCTTCTTTTTCTTCTTCCCGTCGGCTTCCTTATCTTTCGTAGACGTCGCGGCAGGGGCAGCCGCCTCGGGATTTGGCATACTCTTGAGTTGAGCCCAACTGCCAATACGCGCAAGGGAGCGGACAGAGCGCATCGCCCTGAGAGCGACGGAACCCTTACCCGTCCCGGATCCCGCGCCACCAGTCGGTGCATGAGTTGCTGGCGGCGGTGTGGGGACACGCCGATGGTCCTCGGGCGAGTTGGCATACCGGTTGTTAGCGGGATTCGAGAGCAGAATCCCTGAGTCCAAGGAATTGTATCGAGTGCGCCTGTCGGCTGGCTTGTCACCTGGTTGAGGGGCTAAGAACCGCTCAGCACAGTAGGTCAGTGAACTCGATCGGAACGACTTACATGAAGCGCGATCCTTATCCTTTCCTTTATCTTTCTCCTTGGAGTCCTTCCTTCCGCGTCCGATACTCCACCATTTCTGATTCTCATCCGCCTTCAGCTTCAGAAGGCTCTCCTTCTTCCCTCGTTTCTCCTTGGGCTCCTTGGGCTCTGTCGCGGACGAAACGTTTGTCACCTCTCCCAGCGTCCCCCAATCCAACCCGTCCAATGCCAGTCGCGACTTCTTCTTCTTCACCATCAAGATTTCTCCAATATCGGGGTCGTTGGTGGGATCGACATAGATTTCGAATGTACTGTTTCCGTTCTTCATCGGCGAGCCTCCGACGCGTCGGACTACGTCCGAAAAATCTTGCTCGCGCGCTTTTGCGGACGATGAGCCGAGAAGACCGAGCTTGGACTTCTTAGGGACGAGACGTCTCCGCGCCGTCTCTCCATTGGCAGTGGGTTTTGGCGCGATGGGAACAGGGGATGCCTCGGAATGCACCCATGGTGCGACGTGGTGAACATTATCTATTGGGTTGGCGTCGCAAGGAGTGGCAGACGCCAAGAAGATGGTCGGAATCGGTGGTTTGGATGTGGGGGTAGTGAGTGGGGACGGGGACCGCGAGCGAACAGTGTCCATTATAGGTCGTGAATTGCAATGGCATTACATAATATGAAAGAAAATCGTTATATGCAGAGGGTAAAGCGTAAGCGTCGGCAACTTCTGGTACTCCTTCGATTATGGCCTCGCACACTTCATCATGCTTAACACTGAAACCGACCTTCCCGTCAGGCTCCAAGCTCCAGATGCCATCAAGCACGCCGTCGACCTTACATGCAGGGACACGTCCATGTAAGTTTCGCCTCTCACATTCTGGGTCGAACCATGCGCTGACGCTGTGTGGGCAAATGTAGGTTTACGAGCGGAATGCGCTGATCGCCAACTGTGAACGCGGTGGTTGTATTCTATGCTTAGCTTAGCTACTGACCGCTGTTTCCTAGACCTCATCGATCCCAATGACCTGAATAACCCCAGTGCACCCTGGAACATCATCAACGGTGCCGCAGGTCACTACGATGGTCTGGATCCGCTCACGTCGACCCCGTACTTGGCTGTCGAAGCATGGGACAAGTAAGTCCTTTCTCCGTGCATGATTTTATTTCATTCAATTTTTTCCCGCCTCGCGCGGCCGTACATGGATGACGATGATGCTACGCGCACAGCACCTATGGCTGGTCTCGATTGACATTCCACAACCGAAACCATCTCACGCACGAGTTCGTCGCGAGCGCCAACGGAACTGTCCTCGATAGCGCGACTTTGTACAAAGAACACCATTTCTCTAATGGAAACGGTAATTAAATGACCAAGACGGATGCCATGCGAGCATTGTTGCAGTGTTTGTAGATGAGAATCGAACTTACACTGAATATATGTATCTTGCACGTCCAAGCTGAGAAAGTCGTCCACCGAGCGTGGCAGGAAGTCCTCGCACCGTAATTCTAAGCAAGATAGCACGTTCATTTATGCACGCAAGGGCCGCACCGACGCCGGCCTCGGACGATTCAGTCGCAATCCATTCGCAGGTCTGTACAAAGTCATCAGGCTATCAGTGAATATGCTTCAGGGAGGTGTGAAAAGAAACTCACGTCATGATTGTTCCGTGAGAGACATTTACTGTCGTTGTGGCCCCAATGCCAACGTTGGCGGTCGACGTGCTATTCTCCTTGTTCTCAACCCCGTTTCGACCAGTGCTCTTCTTCGACCATCCCAATCCAGTCCGACGTGCAGCCGATCCGACATGAGGGCGAAGCCCAAAGGCGCGATCGGATTTGCCTGGGGAAATGAGACAGTCCCTTGACGCAGCAGATACCGTCGATGGCACATTCGGGTTGATCGTGATTTGTTGGAATGCGCTGGATTACGGCGAAGTCTGCCGGGTGCGAGGTTCTCGACGGATGGAGAGAGACAAGCTGCGACCGTCACACGCAGATGTTCTACACTGGCGGTTGACGAGAAGGTCTTGACAGGGGTATGGTGAGGGTCGGCTGTTGACTCGCGATCGCATACGATGAGGCCGGAGGTCAGACGGAAGTGGACCATAGTTTTGCATTGAACGTTCCAACATGGCCTCCATCCCCGATCGATGACGCGGAGGACGAATGCTAGCGCAGGGGTCAGCATCAAAGGAGCATCCATGCCCAAGTCGCTCACATTGTATAGCAAAAATCGAAAATGGCGTATCCGACCACGTACGTTTGCTTTCTCCTCTGCTTCGTCCCGGAGAGCGTAATACCTTCGTAGCGCGATGATCCCTTGCTCGTCGTCCCACAGCGAAATGGAGTTCACAGACGATGATTCAGGATCTACGACAAACACTTGGGGCGGGTCCATCATTTTCATCGCCTGTTCAACGGATTTCAATGCTTTGCAAGCGGAGCCTGGGATGGAGGTTTCAGGGGACTTCGTAGGCGGCAAGAGTGACGTGAACTCTTCTTCAATCGTTTCGCAAAGCGACGTTCGTGACGCACGAGCTTGGGATATACGTCGACGGTGGCCGAGGTTACGTGCGGAGGGACGGGCTCGGTCGAAGACGGCATTAGATGCAGGATGCGAGGCATTAGAGAGTAGCGCATTCAGCTGCGACAGATCAAGACTCGATAGCGATCCTTCCGAGAACGACGAGTGACCATCTGAAATCGAGAGCGGGGGTGTGTCCGCGCCCGATGTTGATGTACATGTGCTCGATCTCGAGCGGTTGGCACCGCGGGAGCGAGTGAAAACGGGCATTTGGACTACGACATGAAATGAGCACATGTATCACCTCTCAAAAATGATAAGTACTTGCACGATCTCGATAGCTCCTCGCCATCTCCCATCAATGCCGTATCCTCGGGGATCTGCCGTTCCAGAAGACCATGCCTTGCGCGGATCATGTGCTCATCGCCAAACTTGAACGAGTTTGCAGTTGAGGCAATCGAGGGTTTCGACTCAATGACGCGCGAGATCTCGGGAGACTTGTGATCCTCTGGGTGGGCGGCTGAAGACGGTCTCTGGAGGGTTGGCGAGGATATTCATGCGTCGCTCTACTTGGATACTGGGCGAGGCACCGATCATGGAGGCTACGGAACAACGCCGTACGTGACCACCACCACCAAGCATCTAAACATTTGTTAGATCAGAATGCTACATGAGGGATGCAACCTTACACTAATCATCGTGTCGTCTTCCTTTGCTAGGCTGTGCACACTTGGAATGCTCGGGCTGGAAATGGGGCGATAACGAGCTTTCAAGGCAGCGCCACTCAAGTGTTCCTCGAAGAATGTCAAGTCCGCCGGAAGTGTGATGACCAGTCCGCTCGAACAGCGAGTCATTCCTCTGAGACCCACACTGGCTGTTCATGATCGAGTCGTACGACATCCGATTGCTGCTTTCGTTCCAGTGAACTTGGACTCCCTGGGTACTGTCAGGGATGCACGGGGAAGGTGAGACAGAAATGGATGGCAGCGGTGACGCGTGATCTCGGGCAGACTTTAGCATTTTATCTCCTAGACCAGGTCGTCAGAGGTGCAGTCCCGAGAAGTCGCTCGGGGTAGACTCGACTGATGGATTCGATTGATGTCAAGCCCATGAGAAGCGTCCGCAGTTGAAGAGTGAGTTAGCAGTACTTGAGTACACGAGGTCGTCGTCGCCGCCATCGTCTATGGGTGGCGGCACGCTCGCAACCGCAGATATGTCCTATCAAAAGCTTGAGCACACACACAAAGAAAACTGAACGACAGGACGTACGTCTGGATAGACAAGCTCAACCTCGTTGTCGCTGTCGATACCCTTGTCCTCGGGCAAGACATGGGCCTCTTGCCCGTGTCGCAGGCACGCACATCGGGAGGCACGATGGGACGCGTGGTGGCACGATTGAACGGCAGCGACTCTGTGACGTATGGCGTGCTCTGGAACCATAGTCCCTCTATGGTCTTGATGGTGAGGTCCTTGACAGTGTCATCTTCATCCGACACTCACAACATGAGCTTCGTTCATATGTCTGCGCAACACCCCAGGTCCTCGGTAACGCCGTAATATTGCTTGAGTAGCTTGATCACTTGATTTCGCACCCCAAGTTCAGTATCCTGTTGCGAGATTCAGCAAACAGTTGTCGGAGTGATGGATAAGCAGATACCGCTATACGATAGGCAATTCTCGAATAGTAATCGGCAACGATTTCGGGAGATTCAATCGTGTCTTTAACGATCAACTCAACGACCACAGAAGGGTGCCTTTTAATAGCTCTTCGTACGCACGTGCAGGCTTTCCCTTGCCCTTAGGCGGGGAATGATCCTCTTCGCCCTCCTCGGGGACATCCAACGACACCTCGTTCCTCTTCCGATGCACCTCGTCCTGCACCGTCGCTCTCAGCGCGCCCGCCTCCTCGTCCGACGAAATCGGAGGCAAGAACACCTCCACCGACGTCTTTTTCTTCTTGCGCGGTCTCGAGGCCATCGCGTCCGCCCCCTCGTTTTCAACCTTGTGTGGACACGCAAGGTGCGCACGCCTCCACATTCGCCATCACCTGTCCTCACCGCACAACGAGGGCGAGTGCGAGGACTGGCTCCAGCGGCCGTGCGATGTTACTGACAATCCAGCACCGTTGACGACATGACGACGATGACATGTGCCACGCGTCCCGCACGACCACTGCGCGTTCCTTTGCGTTCCTTCAGAGAAGTATTCCAAGAATTCTGGTGGCCCATGAGCCATCAATCATACGAGTGAGGAACCCAATTACCTTCGAAGTGAGCTTTGTGAGTGACCTGGCTCTCCTCTTCAGCCTCTTCGGATGGATCTTTTTTTTTCTTTGAGGTTCGTAACGCTGTCTTCGTTCATATGTTGTGCCTCTCTAAAACGCTTCGACTCGGGAAGTACCAAACGTTGGTACTGTGTACCGAATGCAGGTATAAGCGAAAGACTGACGCAAATTCTCCAGACTAAGGTGGTCATTAGCTCAATGTGGGGTCAACCGAAACACACCAAACGGTGTACCCACCTCCATCCACCTTGGATGCCTCGCCCAGATCATTCATGACATGCTTGTAACATGCCAGAGCCACGATCACGACCGAGCTACCAATCAAACTTCCCCAACCCTGGTTGGCGAAGATGTACATCAAAAGCGTTCCTCGCTTGCAGATCGAGGCTTGAAGCAGACATAGGGTGGTCCCCTCCGACGCCAACACCCAGGAGGATACGGAAGATAGATAGGTAGATCAGGACACCATTCGGGGAAAGGTCATCTTTGGTGGAAATTCAGTCATCGAAGTGAAGACGGAAAAGGGATGGACACACTAGTTGGGGCTGGTCGTCGTCTGCGCCACAGGAACCTCAACCTGCCGCTTGCGTTTTGCACTGGACCGCGTCCCCGTACGTGGCCTGTCCTGCACCTCGTCCTTGTCCCCGTCCTCGTCCTCCGCACGTGCCATCGACAGCTCAGTTTACCGTTTGGGTTTCACAGCAGACGATCTTGGGGGCTGTGGAGGTGGCAGTACCTGCTCTTGAACCATATCCAGACACGACGTCGCCTTGGACGTCGAGCAACGCGGCCTGGTCCCCGATTGTTGTCAGCGAACATCCCAGACACGCCAGACGTGGCACCCGTCTCCCGATCTACACCCACCCCAGCGTCAGCATCATGCCACCCCACCACAGCCGATGGACAACCCCACACTCACCGCGCTTCTTCTCCGTCGCGCGCAGCTTCTTCTTGGACTTCCAGTCGATCACAAGGTCGTCCGTGCAGCCGTGCTTCGCGAACCAGGACTGTGCCAACGCTTTGCCCGACTCGGGATCGATGCCAGCCCATTTAACCCTTTACTTGTGCCGCACTTGGCGGTAATCTCTTCGACGGTCCACAGCACATCTTCGTCGCCTGGTTGGGCCACAAATTGGGTCTTGAGGACATGTTGGCGAGGAGAATGGTTTGTGGACACAACTTACATAATCAACTGTCCACTAACAGCCTGAGTAATCCCCCTAAAACCAAGACGTCCGAGGCTACTAGTAGGAGTCCCACTATTGAAACGTTCACGTCTATATTCTACTGAATGGATTGAAAGCTCTCTATGGCTATCGAAAGCCTCGCCCTTTGCCGACTCAAGTGGCTCCGATTTGACACTTAGACTGGCAAGGGACACCTCTCTCGTTGAAATCTACTAGTAGTAGCTTCCGATGCGTAAGCAAGTTGTAACTTTCTATCAACATCCCCTGACGAAATGAGATCATCATGATATAGATACCACCTCGTGGATCGTTAGGCCCTTGGCGATCGATGTGCATCGGGTTCCGCCGTTGAACAAAGTGCTCAACGAACCTACCGGATTGCAGACTTGAACCCTTTGGTACCGATAGCACCAAGACGATGGCGTGCCTGAAATGGGAGACGGTATTCCAACAAGACGAGACGCGTAACCGGAGATGGAATGCCGGAGCATCGTACTATGATGCAACTCTATCATGCTCCATCCTTGTGCCACTGGACAAATCTAAAATCAGCGTAAACTAGTAAACGAGTGTACTCTAGCTAGGGAGATGGTAAACTGCGTTGGTGCAAAACGAGTTTCAATCAAATGTTCTTTTTTCTTCGAAGTCTCATCAACCAAGGCATGGATCCCAACGACTCTGCTTATGCTCCAAGGTCGTCCGCAGAGTCAACCGCCCCTTCGTCCCCTTCGTCAGCCCCCGATCGCGCGGATGTCTCCTTTTGATACGCGTGGCCAACGAAATTCATGACACTACAACATCGCAGCGAATCAGCATCTTGTCCGCACGACCACAGTACCACATAGTACCATCCACACAGCCAGCGACTACTAACTCATGGCTCAATTGCATTGACATGGGATTCTTCTTCTGGAGTTCACTATCAATGCATCTCTCAGTCAAACGCCAAGGACAATAACAAAACTAAAACGCTCGTCGCCGCATTCTCGACTTCGCCGCTGTACACCGTCTTGCGGTCGCAGAGTACTCACGCAAGAACAGCGTCAAGACCAGAGCGACACCTGCCATTCCAGTCGCCACCATCCATGTCGTCGCAATCGACCGTGCACACGCGTGCAACACCGCGTCCCCCAACGTCACGTTCTTCCGCAACATGTTAGGTTGTCAGTTCTCCCCCCGCCATAACGTGTGTTTGTTCGACATACCGAAATCAGGCGCACCCAGTTGATGCTATCGTTGAGCGCGGCAATGTTGTCTCCGAGGCCGAGGATGTCGATGTTGGGGATGGCCACCAGCGTTTTGGGGAGCACGGTCGTGATAATCGCTTCGTCCGCGGCGAGTCCAACGGCGGCACCCAACACGCTGAGAACGTCAGTGAGGGGTCGCTGCTCGAAAAGAAAAGGTAATTGCTCACCGCAAGAACATGAAGGCACTAGTCGCAGTCGCCATATCCTTCATAGGCATTGTGGCTTGGAGTGCCACTATCGGGATCTGATATAAGAAGCCTACTCCAATGGCGGCGACAAGAGGATGCAGCTCTTGTTCGGCACTTTGGTCGTTCAGCGTACAACGCCCGGAGAAAGTAAGAAAATACGTACATGCTTGAAGTGTAGTCCAGCATGACCATGAGCCCTATACCTATGGTAAATACCACACTCCCGAACCAGATTGATGGACGATTTCTTCCCACCCCGGTGGCAATGAATCCAGAAATGATAGAGAAAGTAGGAGAAAGGAAAGTGATCTATAACAGACAGGATAAGCAACGCAGACTTCCTCATGGCATAGAATGGACATACTTAATTCCCGCAACAGTAGCAGTAGCACCAAGCACTAAGAAGGCGTCAGGTCGGGTTGACATGTCAAAATCGAAGGTAAAAAACCTTGATAAAATATAGGAAGATAACTAATAGCAATATTAGCATGATTCCGCTCCAAGCCACGGACATTGCAACTCACTATATCGTCGGAATGAAAACGGCGCTATGAAGGAATGAAGTCGCCAGGATGCAACCAGTGGTACATGTCTTCACAGCCATATCAAAACACCATTTCATCATCGAACTGGAAACGCACCTTGAATAAGCGAGGAGGGAGAACAGCTGCGCGTTTCGTGAAAGTTTCGTTTACACCGTCAAGGACAAGTAAAACCACTCCCGCGACGAGTGGGGCGATTGTCCCTTTACATAAAAAGTTGAGGCATCCCTCCGTCAACAATAACGAATGTACCAACAATGGTCTTGGCCAAAACTGAAACCTAAGTGGAGGAAGACGACGCCTGAGACCAAGTTGATAAGTCCAACTAAATCGAGCTCGGCGAGTTGGTCACAGAGGGCACGTTTCGGAGGTGGATGAACATTGAGGAAACGAATAATAACACTGCTGCGAGGCCATCGATGGGCCTGAAGTCTAGTGGTTAGAAACGCTGGATCGGACTATGCTAACACGCACAGGTTGATGAAGAAACACAATCTCCACGACACGTGTTGTGCTAAAGCCTGGGGCGACTTAATACGTGGGGATATTTCGGAAAAAAAAAGGTCTTACACCACCAAGAAGTGGTCCAGCCACGCTGTACAGAATGATGTTAGCAAACCTGCTGCACGTATCTCACGAGATGACTACCTAGCAATACCATGCGTAGCGCCAAGTAAGCTACCGTAACGTCCTCGGCTGCAGGATTATTAGCAAAGGCCGAGTCCCGTCACTTGGTATACGTACTCTTTCAAGGGGACAATATCTGAGATGGTGATCGGTGAGAGTTGCGTGAGACCACCATCTCCGATCCCCTGCAACACTCTGCACGCGATCAACCAAGTCATAGTTTGTGCAGCCCCACAAAGTGCTGATCCGAGCTGACATCGAGAAAACATGTTATACTAGTAAATACACACATTATAGTCCGGGAAAACGGACCAGGAAGACAAAGATACATGAATAAAGGAGTGGCTTGCGACCTAGTTCAAGGTGTGAGGGATGTCTCGTGTAAAAGCAGTAATAAGTCCCACCAAACATGTTGGACAATTTTCCGTAGAGGGGACGAAATGCACCGCCTGCAAGCAAGTATGCGCTAACGCAAACCGTATCAACCCGCTGGCTCACGTGCATTGTACGAGAGAACATGCCTTCCGATCCGGCTGTAGTTATTGCCCCCATGAAGATGGGCTACAATTGTGGGGAGCGCAGCTGTGACGATAGTCTTGCACCTAGTCAGACACATATCACAGTACGAATCCTCTGACCTACCTGATCCAGCACACCGAGGAACATCGTACAGACCAACGCGAAGCTGACGATACCAAGCCTATTCTTTGGGAGAACCTGCTCCTCGTCCTTGCTCCAGGAAGCACCAGGCTCTTTTTGCTTCGCAGCATGTTGTTCTCTGCTGGGAGACTCGGACGCCGTGGTCTCTGTGGGAAGTTTTGTCCGTCCTGACAACCGGGTGAGATTCTAAGGAAAGGGGGAAGTTTCGGCGGACCATGCCGAACATCATGATCATGATGTTGAGATGACACCGCGATCATCGCATTGCAGCAATGCCCCAATTCAAACGGGACCGGAAAATTCTGACCGACGTAAGGGGTGGATTGGAAGCTTTGGTTCAGTCAGTCATGATACTTGGCTGCGTGGAGTAGCCTTGCCCTGTAACACGTCTCCGCGGATTGTGAGTACAGCATTTAGAATGTTGCGGACACGACCACGGGTTATTGTGCATGTTTGATAAACTCACTTGACGCGAGTTCAGTGTCGCAGCCGACGAACTCTCCGAGGACTCTGCTGAGACTTGTCGTGTTGTACCGTGTTGTGTTGAACGTTTGACACGCGACTCGGCCCGGGATCCACTTCCCTTTCTCGGAGAACTCAGCCATCTCCGAGCCCGAATCTTTCAGCACCGAAGATCTCTCCTTCGCAAAAGTAATGGGCTTTGAAAACCGGTGGACATAAGGCTACATCAGCAAAACCCGGATTTTGCCATAGTGGTCATAGTGGTCATAGTATTCCATAGCAAACCCATAGTTCACTCATAGTACTCATAGTATCATAGTGTTCATAGTGTTCATAGACTGTCAAAGTATA
>JBBPOC010000964.1:0-12401 GCA_038091235.1 Tylopilus rubrobrunneus | reverse complement strand
CAAGTCACTACTGGAGCATCGAGAGAACTTTTGAATTATGACTCAAGAGAATACACATGTTTACCGTGTCTCGTACTCGTAGCTTGCATGCCCCAAAAACTCGCGCCCTAGTGCGCAATACTCATCAAACTTCCAATAAACGTCAAAATCTGTAGCACGCCGCATCAGATCAAAATTCACGACAACAAGAGGGCGAGGGCGGACGCACCAAACGTGGTCGAACGTCCACAATGTCCTCTGGTACGAGGAAAATCAGCGCATTCATCTTCCTCGCGATTGAAATCCCCAATTTCGCTGCCGTCGGCGCGTCAGCATTCCAGACTGAGTCAACCGCACCACGTCAAGCGCACCATTCTGCCGTCGCTCTTCATAGTCCCCACTTGCGTTCACATTCAGTACGAGCGCCGGATCGACGATCCCCGGCCGGAGCGCATCAAGGAGGTTGAGAATAAAGATACCCGTCGTGAGCGAGGGATCCTTGAACGACCGGATCGTGCGCGCGGCCGGATTCGCTTTTTGGACCGTCGTGTTGGCCCACTTGAGCATCTCCTGGTCGGTAATCGGACGTCCGGACCCAGCGAGCGCCGTGAGCGTCTTGGTGATGTTGAGCCTGTCCCGTGTGTGAGCATCCCAGTGGGAATATATGGCATGAGAGAGACTCACCGCATAAGTTGCCACACGAGACCAAGAACAAGTGTCCGAGTCCCGTCGACGATGTCAGCGCCTTGGATCCCGACGAGGTGCATCCCGCTCTGTTTCCCGAGTTCGACGACGTAGTTCGTGTTCTCGACCTGCTTGAATCGGGAGAGCGTACTCTGATTGGGAGTAATCCCAATATCCTCTTGCTCCTCTCCACCATCGAGAGACGCCCTTGGCGTACCCCCGGCAGCGTCCCCCTTGGGTTTGGAGACACGTCGCCAAATGACCGAGCCGGGAAGGATCTTGTCGAAGGCCTGGAGGATGATCAAACCATCTTTCAGATTCTCGAACGAGTCAAATACGCCGGGTTCAACGCCGAGCGAGTTGAGCCAGAGCGTGAAGGCGCGGGCTTCGCATTCGCCTTCGGCATCAAAGTCTTCAACTGCACCATAGTCTTTGGCTTCTTGTTCGTCCAGCAGGGTAAGACCGGACCAAGTATTGAAGAGATTGGCAACGAACGCATGAGCGAGACGCGGGTTTCCGGCGACGAGGGAAGAGGGAGTGAGGTACTTGCGACAACCGATCGCGGCAGCGTTTTGGAAAACCTGTTCGGGGCGTTGACGGAGGTCTCTGGTTTGAAGCGGAGCACGAGAACATTCATCGGGCTTGAGTTGATTGAGAAGGATAGTAGTTTTCACCGTCGCACACGTCGCGGCTAAAATTGTTCACTCCGAGGCGGGTGATGGTCAGGACGAGTGAGTGGGATGCTAGAGTGATTCACCTTCTCTTCCAGCCAGCAGCCTTCAAGTGGTAGTTGAACCATCGGAGCAGGATTTGGTCGGGGGTCAGACGAAGGAGATCATCGATGGTCTCACCGTCCTCTCGGGATGCAGTTTGATATCGACCTGCGCAAGGAGATTTCTGCGGATGATCTGCCAGATGAGACCGAGGACGAGATATTCTCTTCCTTCGGAGATATCAGATGAACCGATGTTGACGACGGAACAGCCGATAGGTCTACGAGAGGTAGGGATGTGGAGAACACGTGTGCAGATCGTGTTTGGGACGGAATCGTTGATGAGTTTACAGAGGATTAGGCCGTCGCGACATTCGTCAACGAGTTGCGTCGCGTCTGTGGGGATAGAGAAAACGATGGCCGATGTCGGGGCCATTCTCGATGACCTGTGCAAAGAATCAGATGGTGAACAAGAAGAAGGGGGGCTGCGTACGCCGTTGATATGATTTGTAAACTCCTTCCGCTCGTCCTCGTTGATGGTGCGACTGACGTTGACATTCGAGCCTTTGACGGCAACTTTTCCAGCTCTGGTAGGAAATACGGAAGGCTTTGACTGTGTCCTTAGCTTGACGTTGAGCTAGGATGGCGGGGATGAGGGGAGGGGCAGACGAGATATGACACTTCGACCCAGTCTTTGAAGAGTCCTTACGACAAAGTCAACGACTAGCTTCGTAACGACAGTGCGTGCTTCCTCGGATCTGTGCTTCATGCATGCCTTTTCATTTGCACTTGCGTCTGCATGCAAGTCAACCATCCGGTGAGTGACTTGAGAGTGTGGCGACATATTCTCACGAGAACCTCGCCGCCGACGCCCGCTTCTTCCCGCTCCATCACCAACAACCCAACGGGAAATCGAAGCTTAACCACTCATTTTGGCAACAGTTCAGGTCCCTCTTGAGCATAGTCATCCCCTCCATCCGTTCCAGAGAGGCTCTCTTGCTGCTTGCCCACTCCGCCTTCCTCGTCCTCCTCGCCGTCCTCAGCATTGCCGTAGCGAAACTCGACGGGCGCATCGTCAGAGATCTCGTCAGCGCCAACCGACATGGATTCCTCAAAGGTATGGCCCTTTGGTTCGCTCTGGCCGTACCGAGTATATACACCAACTCCATGGTGCGTATGCCGTCCATCCCCTGCAACCATCTTCGCTCACCTAGTCCCATCTTCGCTACCTTCAGTCCCAGCTCTCTCTCCGCTTCAGGGATCGGCTCGCACGCTATATTCACGACCTCTATTTCTCCTCTACGCCTTATCTGCGTTATTACCGTGTCCCTCTACAGGGAATCGACCAGTATATCACTGCCGACGTCGAAGCCTGGTGCGAAAGTGTCGCTGGTATATAGTACGTCTCCCGTCTTTACAGACATGTCGCATGCATTGACGCATCGCAACAGTGGCAATCTAATGAAACCGTCGCTCGATCTATTGCTCTTTACTTCACAGCTTTCGCGTTCTCTTGGATTCAGAGGCACTTTGATGCTGTTTGGAAACTATTATCTCACCATCAAGGTACGTCGGCATTCCGTGTCGTCGCATCCTTGGTTTTGAACAGTTGGCAAGATCTTGCAAGCTGTCACCCCTGCATTTGGTCGTCTTGCTGCTACCGAGGCTCATTTAGAAGGCGATACCGCGCTGGCGTTGGTCGCGTATGCAGAGAGAGCGAGGAAGTCGCGTGAGTGCCCCTGTGTCCCGTATGTTCACTTCTACATTCATACAGCTTTTACAACGGACGTCCACTCGAACGCGACATCCTCACTCGTGCCAACCTATGTCTGATGAAGCATGTCAGCTCTACATACAAGATTCGATTGGACAGAGGATTTCGTCATCAAGTATCTCTGGAGTGCGGCTGGGTGTGGCCTGGTTGCCATCCCTTTGTTGGTCACCCGGAAACGTGACGAGGGAAGAGATCAGGCTGCCCACGACGGCGTCATCGCGGATCGTATATAGAGTACATCTTTGACGAGGATGTAGAACGTCTCGACCATCCATCTCTCTGGGTCTGGAACGATGCTCGTTCGCGTGCTAAGTCTCGCTCTTCAACCTGGTATGGACCTTATGATCCCGGGTTCGAACGGCGTCACGGGGCAAGACCTCGGTCGCGCGCGTCTTAGCTGGCCTTTGGGCGCCAGGGGGCGTTGGAGCGTGTTTCATTCGTCCCACAGGTGATGCCAACGCTGGCGGCGGGCGTCCAAGACCAGGAGTATTCGTCGTGCCGCAGCGCGCATACATGGTGACCGGCTCATTGTTGGAGCAGGTGATTTATCCCCGGAAGCTGGGCAAATTCTATGCCCTTCATGATGGGAATGCGGAGCAGGGGTTGAAGGGATTGGAAGAGATCTTGGAAGCCGCTCAGCCTCATTTGGGGTATCTCGTAGAGAGAGTGGGTGGGTGGGGCACGGTGAAGGAGTGGCGGGATGCGTTGAGCGGGGGAGAGAAGCAGCGGGTTCGTTGTCTGGTCGTTGCATGCGTTGGTTTTCTGACGCTACTTTGTCCCCCTGCTAGATGTTGCTTTCGCGCGTATTTGACCATCGGCCCAAGTTTGCCATCCTGGACGGTACGTGCTTTTGACAATTTTCTATCTCTGCTCTCACCTTGATCGCAACAGAATGTACCAGTGCCATTTCGAGCGACGTTGAAGGTCAGATGCACGAGCACGCCAAGTCACTCGGTATCCCGCTCATCACCATCTCACTGAGGTACGGTGGATGCCTATTCTGTTGTCGACCCCATCGTTGCTGATCGTGGGACGTACATTGACCGTTTCTGATGAAATACCACACACACTTGCTCACCCTTGTCGGGGACGGTACAGGTCGATGGACATTCGCGACCGGATCCACCCACGGCTCCGACGACTCCAGGTGGTGAGCCTCCCGCGAGCGATCTGATTCGGGTGTTGGAGGAGATGCGGGTGGTGGAGCGCCGGTTAGAAGAAGCCAAGGGATGGGAAGCGAGGGTGAAGGAGTTGGAAGAGGCGCTTCAGGTCCGGGAGCGGGTCGAATCGAGCTAGGTTGGTGATGACACTCACAGTCGAGACGCTTGCATGTCCCACGATACTAATGCTGACTGCTTTTCTTGGAGCGGAGCGAATTACTAGGCCGACATCTCGCATCGTATCTCGTACCTCCCATTTCAGTTGAAGGATGGCTATACTGTATCATTCGTGAAGTAACCAACGGAGAATGTGCTGCCGACAAAGACTGTAAGAGTTTACTACTCAATCAAGTGAGTTACCCTGGCGAGTTGACTATCCAGCAAAATACCTAGGTGGTCTTGACCCGTAACTCTCAGATCCCTGCGACATACGCCATGATGGAAACGCATGGCCACACCCAGTTGTGCGGATGCATCCTCGTGTCATGCTCGCCTTGCCACCAGGAAGGACCAACCATCATGGGGATATACTTTGTCCATATGGAGGTGCTCCAATGCATGAAGCACAATGACACAAGCACGTACAATTATCATGAGATGCATGCAGAAAAACATACAGCCTTGAATGCCAGGTGACACCAAACAAACAATCCCAGAGGACATGATGTTTCCAGACTCTGCATCCATGCAACTTGAAATCGTTTGTGCTGGTGGGACACCATGAGGAGGTGATGACATGTGCGAGATTGAGTGTGGCCCACCATCAACATATTTATCCCCAGGTGAGGTGAGGTGGAGGAGTTGACAGTGGTCTCATGAGAGTAGTACACCATGATGTGATGATTGGAATGGAGGGTAACATGTGGGCACAGTCTAAGGAGCAACCAAGCTTGAGAGTTGCCTCGGCTCGGCGCTTCGGAACGGCCTCCTTTGCACGGACGAGAAGCACAGTATGTAATCGAGTACACAGCACTCCATTGGAGGCAATTACGGGCGGCGAAATGACATACCAACTTCTACCAAGTGATGTGGGGCGTTCTCGGGAGTCCGCCCCACTGGCAGCTCCGTGTTTCAAATTGACAGACAAGCCTTAACAATTCCGGAAATTCTGGACCTCTTCGAGCTGCTCACAGCTGGCATCTTCATCCTCAATGGTGGCAACACCTTGCCAGTGTGCTCAGCCTGCCAGTGAGTTTTTCTGTGCCAACAGCAGCATCATTGATGAAGACAGTTCAAGTTCTACAGGGCTATACATATCTGCTATCCAGGGGAGCTATTTGGAGGAATAGGCAACTTGAACACAAAAGCAACAAGAAACTAAAGTGACACGGGCTGGTCAATCTGAAGAAAGCACTGGCAGAGAAGTCACTACAAACAAAGAACTACTAGTGGGACCAGCAAGAGGTCCAAGACTCTCCAAACAAAGGGATCTCAGCATCAGCTTGGTAAACTGTGCTTGCAGAAACAATTGAAGAGTGAATAGGGAGATAGGAGTAAGTTGTATTCCAAGGAGCTATCCAGCCAAATAAAGCACCAGTGGAGGACAACACCCAATGGTCTGTCACATATAAGTTACTGAAAGAAACAAAGTTTTGGACTCTCCATTCTTTAAAAGAACAATCACAGGATAAAGTGAGAACATGCTTGCCATCAAGTGAGTAGGCAATAGACTTGGCTAAATCTGTGTGTCCCTGGATTGGACCTGCCACACACTGACTGGTGCTTACATTCCAAACCATGATGGTCTTGTCTGCAGAGGCAGAGACAATGTGGCTGCCATCAGGTGAATAGGCAACAGATGAGACTTGATCTGTGTGTGCCTGGAATGGACCTGCCACACACTGACCAGTGCTTGCATTCCAAACCATGATTGTGTTGTCCCAAGAGCCAGAGACAATGTGGCTGCCATCAGGTGAATAGGAAACAGACTCAACCCAACCTGGGTGTCCCTGGAATGGACCTGCCACACACTGACCAGTGCTTACATTCCAAACCATGATGGTGTTGTCCCAAGAGCCAGAGACAATGTGGCTGCCATCAGGTGAATAGGCAACAGACTTAACTGAATCTGTGTGCCCCTGGAATGGGCCTGCCTCACACTGACCAGTGCTTGCATTCCAAACCATGATGGTCTTGTCCTTTGAGCCAGAGACAATATGGTTGCCATCAGGTGAATAGGCAACAGACTCGACCCAATCTGTGTGCCCCTGAAGTGGACCTGCCATAAAATGACCAGTGCTTGCATTCCAAACCATGATGGTCTTGTCTGAAGAACCAAAGACAATGTGGCTGCCATCAGGTGAATAGGCAACAGACAAGACAATGTGGCTGCCATCAGGTGGATATGCAACAGACTTAGCTGATTGTGTGTGCCCCTGGAGTGGACCTGCCACACACTGACCAGTGCTTCCATTCCAAACCATGGTGGTCCTGTCTGAAGAGCCAGAGACAATGTGGTTGCCATCAGGTGAATAGGCAACAGACAAGACTGAATCTGTGTGCCCCTGGAATGGACCTGCCACATGTTGACCAGTGCTTGCATTCCAAACCATGATGGTCCTGTCTGAAGAGCCAGAGACAATGTGGCTCCCATCAGGTGAATAGGCAACAGACAAGACTTGGTCTGTGTGCCCCTGGAATGGGCCTGCCACACACTGACCAGTGCTTGCATTCCAAACCCTGATGGTCTTGTCCTGAGAGCCAGAGACAATGTTGCTGCCACCAGGTAAATAGGCAACAGACAAGACTCTAGATGTGTGCCCCCAGAATGGACCTGCCACACACTGACCAGTGCTTGCATTCCAAACCATGATGGTCTTGTCCCTTGAGCCAGAGACAATGTGGCTGCCATCAGGTGAATAGGCAACAGACTCAACCCAATTTGTGTGTCCCTGGAATGGACCTGTCACACACTGACCAGTGCTTGCATTCCAAACCATGATGGTCTTGTCCCTTGAGCCAGAGACAATGTGGCTGCCATCAGGTGAATAGGCAACAGAGTTGACTGAAGATCTGTGCCCCTGGAATGAACCTGTGATGCATTGACCATTCCAAGCCCTGATGGTCTTGTCCCTTGAGCCAGAGGCAGTGTGGCTGCCATCAGGTGAATAGGCAACAGACTTAACTGATTGTGTGTGCCCCTGGAGTGGACCTGCCACACACTGACCAGTGCTTGCATTCCAAACCAGGATGGTCTTGTCCCTTGAGCCAGAGACAATGTGGCTGCCATCAGGTGAATAGGCAACAGACAAGACTGAATCTGTGTGCCCCTGGAATGGACCTGCCACACATTGACCAGTGCTTGCATTCCAAACCCTGATGGTCCTGTCCTGAGAGCCAGAGACAATGTGGCTGCCATCTGATGAATAGGCAACAGAAGTGATACCACCTCCATGACCATGCAAGGAATGAACCTCTGCTGGCCAAGTGGCTGGGTGTCCTGAGGTAAAGGAGGCATGCTTCTGCAAATGCTCAACCCACACATTACAAAGTGGGGAGCTGGTGGGTGTCTGGGGCATGGCTGATAGATACAGATGGGGAGTGGATTCTCTCAGGACAGGAGCAAACACTTGGATGAATTGGGATGCCTCAGAGGCTAAAATCATGGTCTCTTGGTCCTACCATCATCCTGTCAGTATACTTCTCACTTGTCACCATCCATCATCTTACCTTGGTCCATTCTCGAAGGGTAGTACAACACTTTAGGGCAGAAAGGATGGTTGATAGAGGAGAGGAGAGGGAAAGCAGACTGATGGCTTCGAGCCAGTAGGGGAACATCTCCTTAAAAAAGAGGGTCACTGTGCTCGACAACTCTGGAGTACAGTTGGCATGTTGTAAATGGTCCATCCAATAGCAACACGCGTAGGCAAGGTGGGGGGGTATGGCCTGGTTCACCCGCGTAGGCAGATCAGAGATGTCCGCATTGCGGATCCGTGGGTCTTTGAGATCACAGACGTTGAACTGAAGCATGGTTCGCATGGATGCCAGCAGCGCCTTCCCGAGAGTGAGCGAGTGTCGAGGTTGAATGTCTACATGGAAAGCTGAACTGCGAGCGCTGTCAAGTAAAAAGTCCCGGAACGACGTATGATGTGGACGAATAGGCATATCTTCTTCCAGGGCCCCATCAAGCAACGATGCCAGGGGTTTGATGATGTTTCTGATGTTCAGCTTCGGGATGGAGAGAGCGCAGAGCGACTTCATCGATAGGGGTTCACGGAGGGAGAGAACAACGGCCATCACGTCTTGGAACCGATGCCGAGTGACTTCCAAGGGAAACTGTTGCTGGAGTATGGTTTGGTAGAGCTTGTCCAACGGGTGGATGTCTTCACTCTTGTCGGTTTGCACGAGCATTTCGAACCGTTCGCACGGATCCAGACCCGGTGTATCGACACCTTTAATGAACTTGCACGCAGTGGAAGCCCACTGAAAAAGTTGTTGGGAGTCACGAACGAGTCTCCTGCACCATTCCTGGCCCGGCCAGGACAGTTCAAGCTCGTCATGTTGCTCACGAAGGGTGTCGAGGATGAATGCCCCGATATCTTCGTTGACAACATCCTTGGCGATGTCGCCCATTTGTTTATGGGTGGTCCGAGGGCAGCGTAGGAGTTCTTTGAGGATGTCGGCTTCCGGGCGAGCCGTGATGAGGAAACGAAGGTGACGGGGAAGCGTGTGTTCGACGAGCTTGGCAGCCATGGCACGTAGGAGATGTTCGCGACTCGCTTGGTCCCCACTCTCATCGAGGGCATCGATGACGATGACCATGGGCCCAATAGCCTGAAGGTCCTTCCAAGGATTGACAATCAATCTCTCGAGTTGATCCGTCGGCGATTGCGATGTGCAAAGCGACTGATTGCCTTTCACGACTTGCCAGAGCGCGGACCGGTAGTACGAATCACAATCGGCGAGGTCACGCGCAATCGTAGTCAACACATTCGTAGGGCTGCGGTGCGCGACATCCGTCCTGGAGAAGCAGTAGGACGATCCCAGCCGCCTTTGCCCATCATAAAGTTGAGCGATAGAGTGGGCCACCGCAGACTTGCCCGATCCAGCGGCGCCGGTGAGAAGGCACACCTGCGGGGCGTCGTCGTCAGGGTTGTTGAGAACGTCACACACTTCTTGGAGCAAGCCCATGCGAGTCCCTGGCAAGCAGCGCTTTTCCGGCTGAAACCTCGCCCCTCCCGCATACGGTAGTGCATTCAGGTCGATGGTTTCCGCCATATTCTGCGTCGTTTTCGCTGTATTCAGGTCCGTGAACCTCCGACCGACTGCCTCAGGATGTCGAACATACCAATGTCGCCCACGACGGTCATCATACGAACGACAGTGAATCCAGTGTGCACTGCCACTCCCTGCAACAGCGCATTCGTGAGTTCCTCGAAGCTTTTCTCATAACTAGCGATCGTTTCATCGACTTGAGAGATCAAGTGTTTCACCGTTCGCCACGCTGTAATTTGAAATGAGTACTCGCGGTCGTCAGAAAGCGAGCCTCCACGAACCGAAGCCGTCTTTGGCATATTGGGTAATGAAGTACCCACACTCCGTCACTTGCTCCAGGAGATGCATGATAGTCTTGTGGTGCTTGTCGATTTCCTTCATGAAATTGACGTCCTCGACGAACGAGAAGGCCTTGCTCATCGCGTCTGATAAGCGAACCACTCTGTCGTCGCGGTTCTTCTGGTTGATGAGCACCTGATCCGGAGGGGATGAAGTGACAAGCAAAGGTACAGGGATGAAACGACAGACCTTGTTGGCAGCCGATATGACGGACCATGCGAATGACGCATATGGGTGAATCTGTATGGCATGCAGATTGTGCAAACGTAGAGAAGGAGCACTGCGTACCGCTGCGATCCCGGCCACAACTTCGTTCAAACGCTCCATCTTCGGCAGTAGATCGCCTAATATAGGCGGTAATGTGTGTATGTTCTGTACGTTGGACACGACGTTCAAGGTCTGCGTGGCGGTATCGACTCCCGAGTGCAAGATGTTGACGACTGCGGGCGTGGAGCTAACCGAGCCGGCTGCCACGTTCCCCTGCGCAACGAGGTCGGCAACCTGACGTTCTTCTGCGACGGCGAACGTGAACTTGACAGTAATCCCAGAGAGACCGGAGTCGTCGGACTTAGAGGTGGCTTTGCGAAGCACGTCTTCAAACACTGAGGACGAGCGCTCAAATCAGTGAACGTCGCCATTAGAGGGTCTCGATAAGGATCATACCGTCATTCTTCAACCTTCGCAATACCCCGCTAACCGTATCGGTGATTTCCCCGACCTCCTCGTCCTTCCTGAGGCGATGCGCTTGGTAAACCTTGACGAGCAGATTCGAATCTTCATCCCCAACGCTAGTGACGTTCAACTTAGTACCGGGGAGTAAAGTAAATGATGCGCTACTCACAAAGGGAAAGGTCTATCCCAAGAGGTCTTATTCTCGACTTCTTTTGCGGTGTCCGTTGACTTCAAGGTTTCGCCTACAGTAAATGCGATGCGGAATCGCCTTGCCGATAGGACGTTCTTGCGGCGTGATTGAGTGTGGAGTTCGATGTCTGAAAAAGGCCATTTTTTATAGCAGGAAATCCAGCGTCGTAAACCTCACTTCGGATGGTGAACGATTTCGACCTAGAACCAAGTTCAGCGACACAATCTAGATAGTAATCGATATACTTACGAGATACTTTGGACTGGATTGGTTGTGCTCATAGTGTTATGGTACTATGGGTAGATCTGGTGAACAACGCGGAACAGGAGCTTGAGAAGGTTGGGCGTACGAGCTGGCTCAGGCTGGGAAAGTAAACCAGTGGCGTTGCTGCCTTGCAGTCACATCACATGACGACTACGTACCGGTTATCGGACCGGAGATACGGACGTAGACTCAACCACCCACTTTCTGTTCGTGAATGATCTCTCAGGGACAGCGCAGGTTAGGCGGAGAGTTGCATCAAAAGTAGTGATTACTGCAATGGTGATTCCCAACGCGCCACGCGCTCATCCCCGACGTGCACACCAGCAGCCTGGGAGCGGGACTGTGCTCCGATTCAGAGCCTCAACCTCGTTTGTCGTTGTCTACGCACGGTAGATTCATACCTGCATTCTCTCGGTGGATCGTGCGTTGCACGATAAAGACCAATGCAACATAGCGACAAGCCGCCACTCAACGGTGTACCATGCATCGACTCATCCGCAGCCCGCAGGGCTCAGGATACCCTTCGCATCATCGCAAGTACATGGGGGCGGGTGAGTTGACGGTGACAACGAGACGGACCGACGTTATCGTTGATACCCGGCCAACACCGGCACCTTCCAGTGTCGTCTTGCTCGCGGTGCTCCACACCTAGTCTGATCACCAAATCGAGACCGAGGCAAGCCGTCTACTCACCACCGGAGAATACCTACCCCGCAGAAGCTTGTCAGTCCCCGCCCCCTGTCTTTGTATTAGAATGGAGCCGTGCTATACCAAGTGACCCCAGGGCCAGATAAAGGAATTCGCCAAGTCACTACTGGAGCATCGAGAGAACTTTTGAATTATGACTCAAGAGAATACACATGTTTACCGTGTCTCGTACTCGTAGCTTGCATGCCCCAAAAACTCGCGCCCTAGTGCGCAATGCTCATCAAACTTCCAATAAACGTCAGAATCTGTAGCACACCGCATCAGACCAAAATCCACGACAACAAGAGGACGAGGGCGGACGCACCAAACGTGGTCGAACGTCCACGATATCCTCTGGTACGAGGAAAATCAACGCATTCATCTTCCTCGCGATGGAAATCCCCAATTTCGCTACCGTCGCGTCAGCATTCCAGACTGAGTCAACCACGCCACGTCAAGCGCACCATTCTGCCGTCGCTCTTCATAGTCCCCACTTGCGTTCACATTCAGTACGAGCGCCGGATCGACGATCCCCGGCCGGAGCGCGTCAAGGAGGTTGAGAATAAAGATGCCCGTCGTGAGCGAGGGGTCTTTGAACGACCGGATCGTGCGCGCCGCCGGATTCGCTTTTTGGACCGTCGTGTTGGCCCACTTGAGCATCTCCTGGTCGGTAATCGGACGTCCGGACCCAGCGAGCGCCGTGAGCGTCTTGGTGATGTTGAGCCT
>JBBPOC010000963.1:0-12403 GCA_038091235.1 Tylopilus rubrobrunneus | reverse complement strand
GTGATCTGTATGAGCGCCTATGTCCGTGAGATGCGGCTGATCGACTATAGGTATGAATACAAGACAGATCTCAAGGGGAAAAATTGAGTCCTTGAAACGAGGGTACAAGTGATAGGCAATGCTGCCATTAATTGTCTGCGGCTAATCAGGAACAAGCTGACGCAACACCGGGGCAACGGGGGCCTTTTCAAGAGAGAAAATGACGTGGCTGTCTGCATGGCGAGGTCACCGTACGTCGGACATGCCAGTGTCGATAGGTCGGTAGTATCTCACTGTGGGAAAACTGCAATCAGTTCTCATCACGACGCCTCTTGGAGAGTCCCTTGCTTGAGCTTTGACCATATCATAGCCAGCCAACTTTTTCTCTGAAACACACGCTCCTTTCTTTCCTTCATTGTCTTTTCATGCACTTGGATCTTTTACCAAGGGATTGCGTCTCCTGCCCTTCCCACCCACCTGCCTGCAGCTGTTCTGCGGACGAGGACTGCATTCAGATCACCCAGTCAGTTATATAACCCTTGCCCCCTCTCAGACTTAACCTCCCATCTACCCAGGACATGTTACGCGTGCCAGACGTTCACTTGTCAGCCAATTCCCTCCAGCACCAGCACCAGCAGCGGAGGCGGCGTTAGTGCTGGTGCCCTTGCCGGCGCAATCGTTGCTGTCCTGCTCGTTCTCATAGGTGCCCTACTCGTCTTCTTCTTTTACCGCCGTCGTCAGCGTGCGCGTCAAGCTCGTGAGGCTGCTGTAGAACCCAAACCAGACCTCCCTGCTCCAGCGGAAGCGGTCCTTAACCGCCCCGATCCGATAGAAAAAACTCAACCGCCTCTGACGACACCACCTTCCCCGACCACCCCAACGAGTGTTCGAGTGTATTCTTCCACGGGAAACAGCGTTATTGATCTTGATCCTCGCTCTCAGCCTTCTCCTCGCTCCTCCACACGTCGCGCCTCTGGCAGGCAATCCACAACAGGCAATCCATTTGATGACGGACACTCCATCCAGACGACGTCGACGACCACGAATGGAACCAACGTTATTCCAATTGCCCTGGTATCACCTGGTTCTGTTCAACCTCCCTCTCTACACTCTGAATCTGGCACCTTCCCACCCAACTCTCCCGTGCGCCCGGCTCGTCCTACAGATCTCGTATTGGACAGCCCCCACGGCTCGCTCGACACTCTGCCCAAGCCCTCTCCCAATTACGCCCAATCTCAGCGTTCAGGTATATCCAGGGCTTCTTACGGATCGAACGCCAGTTACTCCAGCGACTTTTTGAATGAAGCTCCCATGATTGTCACGCACACTCAGGGTGCCGTCCGACAGGTCGTTGGCAAAGTTAGAGCAGAGGTCATTCATACATCGGGCACTGCGACGCCAGCTTCGCATCTTTCCACAGATAGCTTGAAGGCCCCTTCCGTTGCATCCCGTCCCTCCATCCGTTCGCCCCTTGCCGCGACTTCCTTTGGACCTGCGGACATTGTCAACGAGGCTGATGAAGAACATGAACTCTCTCCTCGCAGTGATCCGTTCGGAGATCATCAAGCGCCTGCTGCGCAAGATCCGGTTACCTCTTCTGATTCGCGACCTGGAGTAGATTCGGGTAAACCTGCATCGCCCATACAGCCGCAATCTATGGGGGATGCCACAAGAGTCAACACTGCCTTGCCGAGTGCACGTTCCGATACAAAGTCGCCACCGAGCACTTCCGTGCCTTCTTCCGCCGCTTCTGGCACTCTCCAGGAGCAGCAGCAACGTGCCTTAGCCTACGCCCAAGCGCAAGCTCGAGCTCAGGGTCTGGATAAATCCAAACGCATGTCAGGGACATCCTTGGTCTCCATGGCATCTACCCGCGCAGACTCTATTCTTGAATCATTCCCTTTCGTCCCACCGTCTCCAATAGCTTCTCGCCCTGTTCGCTCTCCACCTCGTTCACCACTTGCCCAACAAAGCACATCTGCGACTCAGTTGCAAACCCCATTAGCTGCCATGGGATCCGTCCCCCCCCTTCCCACGTCACCTGGGGTCAGAATTACAGAAGTCGAGGCCTCGTTGCCTCCTCTGGATCCTCCAGACCGCCGTATTTTGGGCATGTCAACTGGCTCTCAATTATCCACAGCATCATCGGGACTCGGAAATTTCCCTTTCCAAATAGACCACGGAGGCACGGAAACAGCTATACCGCCTTCTGTACCTCAGGAGCGTCGGCGGGCCAGCTTAGATACGCTAGCACTCATGAGTGATTTGTCTTCGTATCCACTTGGGTACGATCGCGATGACCGTGAGCGCCGCCCTCCCCTTCCGAAGAGCTGATCACCTGCTTCTCTTTTAATTTGTGCTGTTTTTCTGTCAGCAACAAACTACTTCGTATGGCTGGCCCGACAAGCGGGCGTTGTGTGTATCATTTACTTGTATGCGTTGCCTACTGACTCCTTCTTGATGGATACCTACTGTTCAGACCTGTCTCTGGCAATGATTCAATCGTTTCTTTTCACCCTTTGGTTGATGTTATGAGTTCTTCTGTGGCACACCCACTTATAATTTCTGCTGGGTTTTGTGAGGTTACGTTTTATTTTAAATTATCGTTTTTCCTCAAAAATATGTGACAGTCACAGCGTGACATGAAGCTGAGTTTATCAAGAGTTCGCGTAATGACACATTGTCCTTGTCCAACTCAGCCGTCTGTCACTCACAGCAAGTACCTCACAATGGATAAAGAAGTACAGCAGCTCGTAGAGATGGTACGTTCTCGCCAGCGTCGCCGCGCGCATTTTTTCGAATCCGATTCCTTGTCGTCAATAGGGTGCAACCGTGCTACAAGCGCGGGCAGCCTTGCGCAAGTACAAAGATGTCATGCAGGCCGCAGAACGCATTTTCGATGGCGAATTCGCGTGCGTGACAGACGGCGACGACGACGTACGCATGGCACCAGTTAGCCCAACAGGTCCAATGAGCCCATTTCAAACCCCCTGTGCCTCTGTACGCGCCCTCGCTTTCTCGCTACGTGTTCTCCATTGACAGATTCCAGACCCCAGAGCATGTGGATGGGGACGACGACGACGACGACCTCGACATGCAGGATAACGACGACGACGACGGTAGGTCCACCCTGACCTTTGGTTTGCTCGCTCATCAGTTGCTCCCCAGTCGATTACATTGACTATGACTCCGATTACGAGGCGAGGCGCAACACAGGGGAGGTTGACCCGTACGCAGGCAAGTATCGATCCTTCACTGCGTGATCTGGCCGCCAACACACTACAGGCATCTTTTTCTCCAAGGATCGCCGTGAGGAAGTCATCGAAGTGGAAGAGGAACCCGAACACGCCACTCTGCTGGGATCCAAGGAGCCAGTCAAGCTTATGATGCAGGGTGACTGGATGAGGGGTTGTCCCGAGGGCAATGAGCAGTCGTTTCTCTTTGCTCTCTATGACTTCCTCAGCAGCAACAAATGCCCCTGCCCTCAGGCTTGTGGATACGATATTGATCGGAAGAGAAGCGATTTTTTCCCGATTTTTGTGAGTTGTGGTTGCATGATATATCTTTTATCGGAATGCTTACTTGACCCATAGCCCGAGTTCTCGACCTATATCGAGCATCTGCGTCACATCGTGAAGCAGCCGTGCCCGAATTGCAATATCGAATTTTGTTTTGCATGTGGTGAAACAATCAATTCTGGGGCTAGCCGTCCAAGCGCATCTATCGACGTCAGCTTGTTTCACTGCTCGAACCTGCAAGGCGTTATACTGGGTGTCGGTCTCGCAATGTTGGAAACAATGTTCATGGAACAAAGACGTCAGTTAGGGGACGAACAAGGACAGGGAGCCACGAAGGCAAAAACAACCAAGAAGCGCAAGATGGATATTCTTCCTCACTCATCCGCCATGAACGGGGATGACGATGACGATGACATATACTACATGTCGTTGCCCGTCGGGAAGAAAGCACGAGGTGGTACAGGATATGCGGGCGATGGTCGCGAGGATGTAAGGAGCACTGTCCATTGAATAATGGTTCTGCGACTTACGATTCCCAGACATCCGGACAACTAGAGGCACAAGCTCAACAACGCGCCAAAGACGAAAGGATCGGTCTACTTCTTTCTCAAATACGCCTCTATCTACCATCGCTCCACCGAGCTGACGGGGCTCTCACAAGCGATTACATGGTTCATCCTACCGCCCTCGCACATCTTCGGAGGCGCTTCAACTTCCTCTGCTCGACTCTTCTCCGAAATGATTCTCTGTCCGACATGTCTGATCGGTCCATTCTATACTTTGAGTTGTTCGAGTGGCTCGAAGTGAGTAGCATTCTTTACTGGGTTGTTTGTTCGAACGTCATTCTCTTCCTAGACGATATCCAATCATGAGGCGTTGGCGAGTATGATGGCCATGCCTATCATGGTTGCCGGGTCAATCAAAACCGTCGCCCCAAAGAAAGGTGGCAAAGGCAAGGCAGTAATTCGAGAACGCACGATCGTTTACGAAGGAAGCGCCGGACCTCGTGAGTTGCTCGAATCTATCGTCATACAAGCACAAGCCGCCATCAAGGGTCTGGAGGGAGTGAAACAAGTAGAGCCCGCAGAAGAAGTGATGACAGAGGAACAGAAACGGATGACGACAAACAAGGCCAAGGGCAAAGAGAAGGAATCGTCTCCGGCGTTATCGGATGAGAATCAGAAGTTGCTCGCATTCTGTCAACGAATTCTGATGACTACGAACGCAATCGATCGTTCGTTGCGGGAAACGAAGGGTGATGCGTTCGTTGATAGGTTGCATGCATCCCTGCCCAGGATCACGAACTCTTCAGCATTTGATCTCACATCGATACAAGTCGGCGAAACGGAAGAAGAGCGGCGCAAGGGATATGTTGACTGGGCGACTCAAGTACGGTTTGAGTACTGTGACCTCACCTTGTCGCCTGCGGAGCCGATCCTAGGTGAAGACACGGTTCCGCATTACAAGTTCTTCTTTAATAGTGAAGCGCGGATGCTCGCAAATTCGGAGATTCCAAAGCGTTCACTTGCTATTGCAAAAGAGGTAGTGAGGTTCGACCCTTTAACTTGGGCTGATTGACATTGTTTCGTTTCTAGCTTGCCGTGTTGACCACAAACCTGCCCGTTGCTTGGGATTCGTCGATATTTTTGAGAGTGGATGAGAATCGCGTAGACATCATCAAGGCACTGATCATCGGCCCAGAAGGAACACCGTAAGCTCCCGCACATGCCCTCTTGGGGCTTGATCACTGATTTGATTTGTAGGTACCAAGATGGATGGTATGTATTGATTTAGTTGGCCTTTCATTGCCCTATCTAAAATCTGGCAGTTTCCTGTTCGACATATTCCTCGGACCAAGTTATAACCAATCACCACCCAGTGTCAAGTACATGACGGTAATGCCCAGTGCGAAGTATCTCGACGCTATCTGATCTCTTTCCGCTGATAGACAAATGGCGGAAAATACCGCTTTAACCCTAATCTCTATGCGGCAAGTATATCTGGTAATGGCCCTTGCGAAGATGCCTTACATGGATCTTATTCTAGGATGGCAAAGTGTGCCTGTCTCTCCTTGGCACCTGGTCCGGCCCTGGCTGGATATCCGGCCGGTCAACATTACTGCAGGTGCGTTTGCTAACATAGAGCCGCGGAACTTGTAGACAGATCGCACATCCAGGTTCTGATCTCGATACAATCCATGATCTTATGCGATGAGCCCTATCTGAATGAGCCGGGATGGGCCAACGGTGGTGGAACGCCGCAATCTAAAGCATGTAAGTCAGCTGAAAGATGGACCGAGTCTTTTGCTTACCCGCCACAGATTCTGCAAATGTACGGCGGATGGTTGTAAAGACTGCGGTAAGTGTCCCGTCATCCTCGTAAGACCCCCGTTCATTTGTCGCAGATGCTGGGAAACTTGAAGACTCCTCCGGAGCCATTTGGTGATGTTATTCGCACCCACTACCGGCTAAAGGCACAGGCCATCTCTGCTCTGCTGGACAAGTGGCTGACTCTAGATGACGGGAAACCTGTTTCCGGTGACGCATTCAATATCTCCTCTGGGAGAAGTGATACCGGTTCAAGCTCCAGCGCATTCAAGAAAGATGTGGAGGAGATGCAGAGTCTTTTGAAACAGCTCCAGGATGGTACCTTTAAATCGGAGTAGTAGTAGGGCGTTGTGTGGTTTCAGAATATTTATACCAAGTCTTCAACACTAATCAAGAACATCCTTTTGGCACGTGAAATGGTGTGAATTCGGCGTTGGTATTGAGCGGTCTTGGATGGAAGGTCAACAACGGACAAGGTTCTGCGAGTCTCAGACCCCGCCTCCATCTTTCAGGCATGAGCGACTCTGCACTCCACGCCCTCGCCGGGGCCGTTGGAGGCATGGTGGCAATGTCCGCAACCTAGCAAGTGTCATGACTCTCGAATCGTCCCACCCTCGCTAAGGTGTCCTTTTCAGCCCATTGGTCGTCCTTTCCACCCGCGCTGCAGTCGATACTAGGCCTGATGACAAGGTACTGAGCCCTCTTGTTCAATTCACGTTTGTTCGCTCACACACGTCAGACCTTGGCGCAAGTGATACTGGACATAATCAAGCGAGACGGCGTCCGCGGTTTATACAGCGGTCTGAGCTCCAGCTTAGTCGGCATTGCCGTCACAAACGGGTCAGCTAATTTCTCGTGCTCTCTTCCACTTCTCCGCTCAGTCTACGATCGCCAGGGTGTACTACTACTTTTATGAGCGTTCGCGTGCTATTCTGCTGAATTCGAGGACGGGGAGAAAGGCTCTCAGCACCACCGAGTCTGTCATTGCTGGTCTTATCGCAGGTATGTAACCGTTTTTTTGCGCTCCCTTCAGTCCAGCCTGGCATCGACCACGTTCGCATAGGCTCTGCGACGACGATCATAAGCAATCCCTTCTGGGTCGTGCAAACCTCCCAGGCCGTTCACAGCACCAACACCAACCCCGCCGACGCGTTTGGCTCGAGGCGCACGAAGCTCGGCGTATTCGAGGCGATCGAAACGATTTTAGCCAAGGACGGTCCGGCCGGTTTTTGGCGGGGCATCCGTCCCGCGCTGGTGTTGGTCATCAATCCTGTCATCCAGTATACCGTGTTCGAGCAGCTCAAGAACGCGCTGATCGCGAGCCGCTTGGTGAGGCTGTCCCAGGGCCAGCGGGGCCCTGCCAACGCCTTGTCGCTGTTGACCGATTGGGATTTCTTCGTGTTGGGCGCGTTTTCGAAGCTCGGTAGGTGCTCGCGCACGGTATCGCTGGTGACCTTGGTCGTTGACGGGAGCGCTAGTTGCCACTGGGACGACGTATCCGTACATGTAAGATGCGCGTTCTATCAGCGTCGAGCTGACGTGTAGATTCCGTCTTTCTGAAGCGTCGTCAAGAGTCGTTTACAAGCGGGGCATGCGCGCGCTGAGCGTTACAAGTCTGTTCTGCAGGGGCTTTTGACCATTTTCAGGGAGGAAGGACTGCAGGGACTGTATGGCGGCGCGGGAAGTAAACTTTTGCAGAGTGTGCTCACGGCTGCTATTCTCTTCGTGGCTCAGAAGAGGATATATGATCTGACCAGCAAGGCAAGGATATAACATCTCTGGTGATCGTGTTCACTGACGTTGAATCATGTTTTAGACTGTTTCGTCGTTGAAAAAGTCTAGGATCGGATAGGAACAACAGTAACGTCTATGATACCTCTATTTTACAGTTTGGACGTCGAGCGGTACATTGCGATTGCTTGCACTAGCATTTGAAGTCTCGGCATTGGTCTTGGGCAACACCGGCACAAACGTTGCCCGAATGATACATATAAACCTCCTCGTGTACTAGGGGTTTATAGCCATTTGGGTAAATAATGGCAGTCTTGCTGCAGATTTAGCAAACTTGGAAGTGTGGCGTCTCCGCTCTGATTCTGAGAGCCTCTCTCGGGTCGTCGCTGATCGGTCTTTCTCATCCGTCCGAATTCTTCTGTAGAATTCTTCATTGCTCTCTCTCAATTATCAGGCTCCCTCAGGCGCTGCAGAGACACTAGATGTGCATTGATTAGTCCCTTGTTGTGCGCCTGTATTTCGGAGTCTTCGGGGTCCGGCTTGGTTTCTGTGGGAAGACGCGCCGATTTTGGCGGCTACTCCAAGAGGAAATCCCTTTACGCTCACGTGAGTACTGTGGGACTAAAACCTCACTAAAGGCCTGCCGGAGTAGACCAGAAGAGGTGGAAAACGCGGCCAATTTAAGTAGTTGTACCTAGAGGCATTGTATAAAAGGATTGCTAGTACAGTACCATGGTCCTTGCCGCATAGTCAGAAATGATTTCACAACCATGATCATCTCGACTTTTGGCATGGGGTGACACATATACTAGCGCGTTAGCTGAAGTGCACGCCCGTGAGGCATTCTACGAATCGGTGTGTCGAGCTTTCCCATCAGATAGCTTCTTCTGACAGGATCAAAACAAAAAGACGCCATCCTTGCGACCTCTCTCTTACAAGGACACTGTACAGAGCTGGTCTCAAGCACTCATCAAGACTTATACTACTAAGGACATGGCCTCCTTGGACCAGGCACAACGGGAGTTCGAGGAGTGTGAAACCGACATCGTGCATATTGTCGGTAAGGTGGCTTACCAACGCATCCTTCGAGAGTATCAGCGCACAGCGGCTGATGAACGAGAATTAACAAACATAACGTGGTGAGCCTTATCTTTGATCAGCTTGAATGCTTTAGTCTCACTCCGAGTTCGACAGTTGCAGAAACATGGTCAATTTCGAGCTTGAGTCTGAGATATATGGCATTCCGTGTATATGTATCGTGTCTGTTGTTGTACCCAATGTGATGATTCTTCGCAAGCACTCTGGATCTGACAGTCGGACGAGTCGTTATCGGGAAACGATTGTGTCATTTGTACATGTTTGCAGCACAAGTACCTTGGGATGCCTCCACCACTCCGTCTCAACGCAGTTGCCTTTATATCCCCTCAGAACCACCCGATTCTGGTACGTACCTTTCAAAAGGGACAAGAACTCAAGTACCACTACGTCGCCCACACGAGCTTGGATGTCATCGAAGAGCGCAGTTAGCCACGTTCATTTCAACCCGCCCCACATCTCGGTCACCTCACCCCCCTTGTACAGCCGCCAGCACGACAGGCAAACCCGCGGACGGCTACCTCGGGCTGCTGTACGCGATGGACGACGTCGCCGCGTACGGCTACGTCACTCCGCTCAAGGTGAAGATCGTCTTGGCCCTCGCACTGACGGATGCCGTCGTGCGCGACACCGAGGTCATCATGGTTCGGCGTCCCCTTGCACGCACGCCCGGCAGTGGGGCTGACTGGCCGCCGTGCGTGCGCGCGCGCGCTACCCCGCAGATCTTCAAGGCGTTGCATATGGCGCTCTACCACGCCGTCTCGAATCCGTTCTTGAAGCTCGACACTGGGACGGGCGACAGCGCCGCTCGGGATCAGACGCCGTATCTCGTCGCCGGGAGCGCACGGTGGAAGACGTTTCGAGCGAAGGTGGACGAGATCAGCAGAGCGGTGGGCAATCACACGACGTCGTGAACGGAAAATGCGTGCTTTTCTCTTCGATGCTTTCTTCGCTGAACGTTGCACGATTCCGCACTGGTTGGTTCGCGAGCGCGTCGTGGTCTCGCGGCTCACTAGCCGACTCCACATTCCACGACGTCGCTCTGCACTCTGATTGCTAGGAACTGAAATGAATGATATCCCTTCTATGACTCAGGCTCTTCAGGCATAACAGCTCATGTGTGTGTGTTAGCGTTACTACACATATGATAGTACATGGAGTGGCATATATCTCAGGCTCAAGTCACCTCGAAATCGACCAACTCGGAGAAGGTCGCGGTGGACAGCATGATCATTGTTCGGATGCAGGACAGTGTTTCGTGGAGCATGCTGATAGAGAATACGCGGACGCCGGATGTTCTTTGACGATAGTAGGTACTCATAATTATCTGACTCATTGAGACCTTCCATTCGATTCCCCTTTGATTGGGATCCAGTCAATCCGATCGCTACTTTGTCCCATGCTCGGCGCGCCGTATACACTATTCTTGCCGTTAACTTAATTCCCTCCGATCCTTACACCCTTTCATACTAATAGCGGATATCGCAAATTGATAATTGACTGTCGGTACTAAGTAATTGAGTAGTATTGGCTATGCGCCGTGCGCGATGCTCAGTGCAGTCTAGGCCACAATGTAGATTCAATTCAGGGCAATCATGGGATCCTCCTGTACCGTACTAAATGGTTCGCATACCAGTACAAAGCCACCTGCGCGGGCAGGGCTCTCGAAGAGTCGAACGAGATACTACGGCTGAAAGTCTCTCTCTGTAAGCAGCTGTCCTTGAAGAATTCTACCCATGTGTGTATGCGCGAAGGGTTTACCTCTAGTCCGAATCGCAAGTAACGCCATAACAGAGGGCAGCGGTGAGCCTGAGAACATGATTTCCATCTCCTCGAAACTGCCAGGGATGTGGAACAGGTTCCGCCGGATCGCTGTTGCACCATTCGAAGTTTGATTTGTGGGTATGTCAAGGAAACGACATAACCGGAGGTACGATGCATAGTCTCTGAGATAGAGTTGTCCAGCGAACACGTTCAACTGGTCGATTAGATTCCAAGGTGGCGTCCAATCTGAGGGAAGGGGAGGAACACAATATAGTTTGAGATCCTCGGCAGGTTTCATTCTTTGCGACGTGCGGGGCACATAGAGATGCAGGTGGACGTGCTTGCCCGCTCTGATGTCTGGCAACAAGCGGTCGGCTTCGAATGGGCTGAGCAGAACGAGCACTTGCTTGCAGTCTTGCTCACCGCCGGAGAGGATCCACTGGACTGGTCGGAGATACTGATCCATGGTCCCTCGCGTGGACTCCGGCTTAATCGTCCTGCAGAAGTCTGCCGTCGCCAAGATAAATGGACTCCAGACGTCTGCTTCGCAAGCGGCCACAAAGCTCTTTGCCAGCTCTGTGAAGGCAAGACAAAAGGCGCTGCTACTGTGCAATGGAGGGATGATGCCAGTCCTGACGAAGCTCACGACATCCGGATGGAGAAAATGCTCTGCGGGTTCTGCCTTGGGAGGCAGCTCCACCTCTCGTTCGCGTTCCTGCTCGCGATGAACCTCCCGCTCTTGCTCTTCATCCACCTGTGCCTTGGGGAGTGATAAAACACCAAGGATTTTGCATCGTTGGCGAATCTCTGGGTCCAGTTCCTGCAAGTCGTGATGCATGTTTTCCGTTTCTGGAGCATAAAGATCTTCCAGGGACGTCTTTTCAGGCTGGAGCCAGGCGTCCGCCAGCTGTTCTTGTGAGATCTTGTTATCGCAGAAACGGGACCATGCGTGGTGTCTCGTTTTATGGCTCATGCCTTGTTGTGCCCAGTAGATAGCTCGCTGTTGAATGTCGGCACAGGTTTCATGTATGGTCCAGCATAGGATGTCAACGGTAGTGACTAGGCAATTTAGGTCTGTTTTTCTGGATGCAACCCGGATGCACCAATCAACCGTCGGCGGGGCGAAAAACATGACGGAGTGACCATGACCTAGTTGGCGCATCCGCATGCAACCTTCAAAAAAGAGGATCGTGCACCATGAGTCAAAGACCTCACCAGAGCGCCTAATGCTAACCTTGTACGAGGGCATCCTTAGTCACCTTGGGACCCAATGTGACGGCCGCTCTTGATCCAACAGGAAATTTGATATCAGTGCCTCTTGTGTGAGCATGGTCTAAGTAGACAACGCAACGGTCCAACTGCCGAGAAAACGCCGATGATAACAAGGGTGAAGCAGAACCGTTTCGGGTCAGAATCATCAGTTCGTCTCTTTCGCTAAAATAGATAGCACCCCCTGCATCGCGAGTGATTTCGAGCCAGGCTGTAGCCACTTCGCGATTGGAAAGATCAAGTATCTGAGAGCCAACATCTAGTAACACGCGAATTTTGGGCTGTTGCTGGGCCACCAGTCGGAGGAATGCGCGGGTATCCCACGGTTTGTCGTCTTCGTGAGAAACCAGATAAGAGCTATTTTCTGGCCGGAGAAGATGGGCGAGAACTGTTGCATTGGACCCTTTCTGATGATAAAGATCACGCTGAGCGATCGACATGGGTAGCAACCATTTGCCATCATTAGTGCCCGAAAACCCTGAAACTTGATTCAGCAACCTAACCAACCGACGAGAAATCACTCACCAGTTGTAAGTTTCTCCCGTTTCTCAGCTAGATCCCAGCTGGACGCGGCGAGTTTCCAAGGAAATTGCTTCGCTTCCTTCGGGAACACGACTTGCGAAAGATAATAATCTATTGTTGCTTTATTCCAAGAGAAAACGGGAATATGACTTTGTCCCATTGTTCCAGAGACGCAAGGTTGATCTCGCTGAGTTTCCG
>JBBPOC010000962.1:0-12405 GCA_038091235.1 Tylopilus rubrobrunneus | reverse complement strand
CTTGCTCAACATGGTCACTGGACGTCGTCCATGGAAGGCTGCTCGTGCATCCGACGTCCAATTTCAGGCATTCCTCGATGATGAGGATTACCTATATAATACCTTTCCAATATCTCGGCCCCTTAGCGAGGTGCTCAAGTGGATCCTCTGCCTCAATCCATTGGGTCGACCGCAGATCCCGCAGATACGGGAGGCCATCCTGAACATGGATACGTTTTACCGGCTTCCCTGGTCACCTGACAAGGCAGCTCTCAAACGGTCGGAGGAAGTGTCGTTGATCCCGTAAGTCCTATCAGCTTCCCGGTCGTACTACGCTCAAACTTTATCGGCAGGGAGAAGGACTTGCCTCATTGCGGGGATCTTCCCGAGCAAAAGAAAGGGAGCGGCTGCCGTCCCACGCCACACTCAGGCTGCCCCGGACGAGACGGTTTCTTCCATGAATTGTTTGGCTCGGAGGAAAGAGCGGGAATGACGCAGATGGATTGTCTTTGGCACTGTTTGGTTTAGCTGTTGGATGCAGAGATCGTTCGTCTAATATGCCGTGGTAGTGCTAGTAGCGCTGTAGTAGGGGTTATTCTACTTGATATCAAATCAACTAAGAACAAATTTCGTCTTGATCCCATCCCATATCGATCGACACCATAATGTCCTCTCCCCACCCGAACACCGTCCTCTTCGCTCGCGGCACCATGGCCCGCCTCGCTCTCTGGCCCGCCCTCCGTCTCGCCGTCCACGCTGCCTGGGGCGGCCCCGCCTCCACCGAAAAACAGCGCTGGCTCGCCGGCGTCCTCGTCGACCAATTCGAGCCCTTCCTCGTCGCCACCACGTCGGGGACGAACGACCCCCCGCCAGACGACGTCTACGTCGAAGAACTCCTCCTTCAGATCATGGCTGACGAATTCGACGTCGCCCTCGAGGATGACAGCGCTGCGCCGGTGGCGAGGGATGTCGTCCGCCTCTTTGAGGCCGCTTGTAGGGGCGACGACGCGTTCGTCAAGGAGCTCGAGGCGCAGGCAGATGCGATCAAGGGAAAGGTACCCAGGTATGAGGTGGGCGCAGGCAGCGAGAGCGGGAGCGGGAGTGATTGGGAAGACGAGGATGATAAGGGAGAGGAAGAGAGCGAAGGGGAACCTGCACCACAGTTGCTGAATCACTCGGAACCTCGTATCACGGAGGAACCGCAAATAGACGAGGATGGATTTACCTTGGTCACAAAGAAGGGACGGCGATGAATTCACTGGACTCATCACCCATATCACCACGACATCGAGAGCAGGAAAGCATGCATTCAAGCACGAGGTATTTTAAGCACTATAGCATCTAAATCTATGAGCTCTCAACAAAGGCCTTGCCCTTCTCGATGTTCTTCTTCAGCTCGGGCAAGCACGCTGCCAGCAGTTTCTCCTCCTCGGCAGACAAGGGTCCAAGAGGGTGGATCTTCTCCACACCGTTAACCTACACCACCAGGTCAATTTATCCTAGATCACAAACAAGCGTCACTTACACCAAGCTCAACGTTGGAAGAGAAGAAGTCGAGACCCTGGTCTTTGTAGAGGGGGCTCTCAACAAACGCGGGCGTCACAACACCCTTCTCGCCGTTCAAACCACGCAGCAACGTGTTGGTAAACTTGGCACCAGCATATGCCATAGAGAGGGTAGCGCTTCCCGCACCGTCCTTGGCCTTGACGACCTCGTCACCACCAAATTGGATGCGGTACACAAGCTTGTCGTACACCTCACCCTTGATGTTCTTTCCGTGTGCGCTCTGAGAGAGTAGGGGGACAATGGTTGTACCACTGTGACCGCCGACAACGGTGACAGGCGTATCGTTGGGGTGAACGCCAGCGATACCAGCAGTGAAGCGGGCGGCACGGACGACGTCAAGAGTGGTCACACCGAAAACACGTGCTGGGTTGTAAACACCAGCCTTGATGAGCGTAGAAGCAACGATGGGCACGGTAGAGTTGACAGGGTTGGAAATAACAAGGATGTGTGCGGTGGGAGAGACACGACCAATGGCGCTGGCGAGGTCACGGACGATGGAGGCGTTGGTCTGAAAAAAAATCAGTCCCAGCACAAAACACCGCGAATAAACCTACGTTGAACAGATCGTCACGGGTCATCTTGTATTGTCGTTAGTATTGCAAACACCGCGAGACAGGCAATCACTCACACCAGGCTATGGAATCGTACATCAGTTACGTGTGAGGATATGGCAAACGAATAAGACAGACCTTTCTCGGAACACCAGCAGGGATGACGACAACCTCGACGCCCTCGAGGGCCTCGTCCAACTTGTCGGCAGCATAACCAGTGACCTAGAACACGGTACTCAGCTTCCTGAAAATACAAACACCGCCAAGTAACCTTACCTCACTCGGAGTGTCGACGTGGCTAACATCGGCAGCAACACCAGGTGCACCGCGGATATCGTATAGGCTGAGAGAGGTGACCAAAGGGTCATTTTTCAGCAACAACGACAAAGGTTGACCAATTCCACCGCCAGCGCCGAGGACCGCAACCTTGGTGTTGCGTGCGGCAGTGGTGGAGAAGAGGCGGGACTGGCTAGAGAGGCTACGGAGTGCAGCACGGGCGAGCATCGTCGTTGTCGTCGTCGTGGAAGGAAAGTTGGTGCAAGAAGTGTGCTAGCCACTTTGCCCGCTCTTAATTTTACCCGCACTACCGGGAATTGCCGGGACGCGTTCGGGACGCCTCCGCCGAAGTCCGGACGGTAAGTGTAACATCATCCCTCTCAGAAGGACATTTTAGTGTCCATTCTGTTTTATATAGTACACATTATGTGCAAGTGAGACGTGTAAGTCCGTGATGTCCATGATATCTATCGGTATAAATCTGCAACCCCATCTGACGATGCAACGCGGAAAGCTAGTGCTTATTCCACTAGTCCCAGAATTTCCAACTCCAAGCGATGCATCGCCTCCTCCAAGGTCTCAGCAGGAGCACAGGAGACTTCCTTTTTTGCGTCTCCACCGGTGGCAACACAAGTTACCTCGCTATGATAAACGTCAGTCTGAAACTATTCCGCTGAACTTGAAGGCGCGGAAAACTCACGAGTCAACCAAGGTGACCTCCTTTGCCAACTGCGAAGCGGTATGCGAGGAGCGGGTTTGTTTGTAAAAGGTATCCATCTCCAGAATCGCTTGCCGAATTGCTGGTATCGACATTCGCTTCATGGGCGTCGGATGCCAGATCCGACGAAGCAGCGCGTTCAGACCCTCTGAAATAGGGGACATGCGCAGAAATTTGTCTCTCGTAGCGAGGAATCCCATGTACCCTTTGTCCGTCTCCATGGCTTCTTCCCATGGGAAACGGGCCGTCACCATGTTGAAGAGGATCACACCCAACGACCAGATGTCTGCCTGGCTGGCGTCGTAACCGAGTGCATCCTTATTTAAACACTCTCGAGGCCGGTCAGTCCACCAACTCTGCGTTACGACAAAGAACTGACCTGGGCTCATATAGGGGATCGTTCCACACCCGCCGTCTCTGCAGATACGGTGATTGGTGGACAACCCAAAATCACCGATTTGGATTTTGGTTCCGTCCGCGCTGCACATGATATTCTCTGGTTTGAGATCCCGGTGAAAGACCCCTTTTCTATGGCACGCAAACACTCCATCTAGTATCTCTACAAAGGTCTTTTTGATGAGGGCATTGTTTCTCCGGTATATCTGTTTGCCAAAGATCGCCCTCTCCATATCCATCTCACACAAGGGTAGGACGAGAAAGATGCAGTCTCCCTCTTCGAAGAAATCGCAAAGCGTCAATACGTGCGGACACAAGACTACGGCGTCATGATTGAAAATCTCAGCGGCTTGCTGGGCACGCCGGTTGGGATTGCTACTTTTCGGGATACACTTTATGGCGTAAGTGGGCGAGGCATGCAGGGAAACGTCTACGCCACGGTAGACACTGCCAGATGCGCCCGAGCCAAGCACAGAGGAGAGAAAATAATAGCCGACTTGTTGTCCGGTAAAATCTCGTCCAACCATAGTCGTATGAAGCTCGGAAGAGCGAAAAGAGGACGAGGGACGAGTCTGTGACTGCGGAGCAAGAAATTCTTAGACAAAGCGGACACAACGCTCTGGAGATGGTGGGTGTAGAAAATCAAGTTGATTGTTTGCTTGGACCCCACCATCAAGGCCCCTAAGTGCCCGGCTGTGGCTGGGCAGAGTGACGCAGGTAATACTAATGATGTCACATTTCTTCCTAGGTGGCTGTGCATAAAGGGGGTCACGTTGCTATCGGGTGGATTCGGGACGAGAAGTTTTTATGTTACGTAAGCTATTTTATGTAAGCAGTATCATCTCGGAATAGTCCGAGGACCACCCAGATTTGACTATCAATGTTGTACAGGATTGGCAATCGCTTTCTTGCTGGGTTAAGATCATATCAAAGGCACGCCTCCCCGCATCGATCATCACCCGTACCAGGACCACTTGCATATCCTGCCCTTTACTGGAGAAAAATGGGTTCCCTCGCCGCTGACAGGTATCTGGCAGACAAGGCCCCTCCGATTTGCAAAGTCGAGGTTGCCAAGTCTTTCAGCCAACTCGCGTTAGTCGCCTTTTTCACCCATGTTTACTTTCTGATGGGCAGATAGTGAAAAGGAGAAGCTGTATGCACATTATCTAGGTGAAGCATCTTGGGCGGGCGCTCGCATCATCCAAGGGCAGTGGACGCCACAAGCCACTGGCCTATACGATCTCTTGATTCTCACATTTGGCACCAACGGAACGCTAGCTGATCTTTGTGTGTTACACACCAAGTCTGGCGTGAGCGAGCAAGCTTTTGAGGACCTTCTTCAGTACACCATGCAGGTTTGCGCGAACTCATCTTTCGAAATGGGTTCCCTTTTCATATTCCATAGGTGCTGCACAATCTGGTGAACTACAAGACCTTCGGCTTCACCAAGATCATTCCTCGTATCTCTGAGGACGATTTCGCCAAGGTTGTCGCAGCCTCCTCGAACGCATCTAATGCGGTCCCACTATTCGACCAAGTTAGTCACCCCAGTTCCCTTGTTGCACTGAGCTGTGCCAAACTTGACCCAGCTCAAAGAGCATATATACTCAGCAGCACCCGAGAACTCTTTGTCCATCGGAAAGCGATCAGGGGGTCATGTATCTAACTACTACCTCGGCGAGGTGATGACAGATGAGGAAGTCGCTGCTGTGCAAAAGGCCGCAGAAAAACTCGGGATCGACATCCTGAATACCCGGTAAAGGATTTCTTCCCAAAACGTCATACCCTGAGAGTGATTTAAACCCTAAAGTGTTCGCAAAAACGGTTCAGGAGACTTTACGCTCCTTGTTGCTTCTGTTCAGAAGCAACCTTCAACATCCCACGATTTGAACGCACATGGGAAACTGACGGTCGAATATGGTGATTTTTCGGAGTCGCTTTCCCGGGTCGTTGCGGCCCTAAAGCTCGTAGGTTTCATCACCCTTACATCACGCACCAAACTTAAGGGAGATGTGAACAGGCCAAGAAGTACGCGGCGAATGACAACCAAACTGCTATGCTGGATGGTTACATAAAATCGTAGGTTTCTTGCTGGTCATGATTATCGATGGCACTGAACCTTTTCCAAGCTTTGAGACAGGTTCCATTGAGGACCACAAAAAGGGCTCAATTGCATGGGTCAAAGATGTTGGACCTGTTGTAGAGAGTTATATCGGATTCATCGAGACTTACGTAGATCCATACGGCGGTCGTGCTGAATGGGAAGGTTAGCTTCTGGCATTATTAATTTTCTATTCAGGTCGCTTAAAACCCGCTAGGTTTTACTGCCATTGTCGATAAAGCCCTCAGCGCTAAATACGATACACTCGTCAACGATGCTCCTGAACTTATCAAAGTCCTTCCCTGGGGGCCTGTATTCGAGGTAGATCGGTTCAAGAAACCGGACTTTACAGCTCTCGAAATTCTTCATTTCGCAACCGGAGGTAAGCCTTGCTACCAGAACGAGGGTAACCCGCTCATGCAGAATGATCTACAGGTATACCTGCTGGAATCAATGTAAGTCGCTGGACGTATTTTTTCCATCATCTAAACGACGGCATAGATACCGAACTATTATTCCATCCGTGAATCTGTAGGGTTCAAGAACGTCTCTCTTTCAGTAAGATCCCGTACCTCCTTCACCGTGCAAAAGCCTGAATTTGGTTTGTCTTCGTGCAGAATATCCTTGCAGCGAAAGCTCCCAGTGAGTTATGAATCGTTCTGTGACAGCTTTGTCGAACGTTATGTGCGGCCGATGCTCAACCATGGTTAACACCAGATGAGCAATTGACTTTCATACACGAGAGTGATGTCGAGCTGTACAACAAGTGGGATTCCCGCGCGTTTGAACTGCAAGTTGCAAATCACGAACTACTCGGTCACGGATCCGGCAAATTACTTACGGAGAACCCGGATGGAACACTCAATTTTGATCCTGAGGTACGTCGTTCATCATGCTGTCGCGTCATTTTCCGACTGACTTCTTGGTGTAGACCATCAATCCACTCACTGGGGAGAAAGTGTAAGCTCTTTTCTCTCTGTTTGCAGCTTATGTGGTTTTACATTTGATACAGCAAGACGTGGTACAAGCCTGGCCAGACCCCTGGTTCTGTACTGGGGGAAATTTCTTCATCGATGGAGGAATGCCGTGCAGAAGCTGTGGCTATGTTTCGTGAGTTTCGGTCCGCCTACGTTGCATTCTCTCGACTCAGCTTTTGATGTAGTTGCAAACAACGACAAAATCCTCGGCATTATGGGTGTGAGTGCTTTACCTCGTGAAACGGACTCGCATCTGATGCTCTTCCATCTCCCATCCAGTATGATGATCCAACTGATCGCGCAGAAATCGTCTACGTGTCTTTCCTTCTAATGGCGCGCGCTGGCATCCGTGCTTTGGAGTATTACGATCCATCCACAGGCAAGCACGGACAGGCCCATATGCAAGCTAGGTATGTGAACGAATTGGTCACTGGGTATCAAAGTATTCAATCACGACAACACGCAAGGCTTGGTATCACTAAGTTCATGGAGCAGGGTGGCTTGATGAAACTTGAGACAGTCCGTGATGCGCAAGGCAACCTTGAAGATGCTTATGTCAAGGTATGTTTCTGTACGACCGGCTACAAATTCTGCCTTCTGACTTTGCCCAAGGTCGACCGCCAGAATGTTCTCCGAAATGGCAGCAAGGTCATGGGCGAACTGCTCTGCCAATTGCAGATTCGGAAGAGTGTGGCCGACGGACCTGGTGCGAAGGCCTATTACACGGAACTCACGACGCCACCCAAGGATTGGCTGGGCGAGCTCCGAGATCTTGCTCTTAGGAAGAAGCAGGTGAGTTATAGTTTTCATTTCCGTGATCACTCTCACAGTGATATACCTGGTGGATGGTAGCCTCGCAAGATCATGCTTCAGGCTAACACGGTCGTCGTGGATGGAAAGGTCGAGTTGAAGGAATACCCATTGACGCCAGCGGGTTTCATTGAGAGTATGATTGACAGGAAGCTCTAAGACCAATGCCAAGATCAATGGTCGCCAGGTTTGACCCCACTGTACATGAAGACCTTACTTTGTGATGTTCAATGACTACTTACGACATTCGATTGGAACTTGAATCAACTGACATTTTGGATGCCAAAGAAGCTGGACCCGCGCAGCGGAGGACAGTAATTTCTATCTCACGATATCAGAAATAGATCCCGTGTGAGCAAAGCCAATCATTGAATCTGCGGGTCGTTCCTCCGTAATTCCAACCCACGATGACGCCCGTCCCATCTGCGACTCAGTGGGGATCACCAGCTGCGTCCAAACGAGCCCTGCTGATCCACGGGAATACCTGTTCGTCTCACACCTGGGAGACAGTGGCTCAGAGCCTAGCCAAAGCTGGTCGGATTATCTTCGTCTGACATGATGTGATCTCAATTGTCCTTCATTCATCTAGGCTTTCTGGTCGTAGCACCCAACATGCTAGGCCATGGTCATCGATTAGCCGACGATTTCCATCTCCAAACGCTTGCTCAGGATCTATACTCGACGTATTTCGCAAACGGATTCACCTACGACGTGATCATTGGACATTCCCTCGGTGGCACCGTCACTCTCGCGCTCCTCCCTCTCCTTACAGCTTCCCACGACCAGAAGAACGGAAAGATGTTGAAGACGGCTGTGATTCTCGTCGACCCTGGGATCGAGTTCAGCGACCAGGTGTTGGATGAGTTCGAGACGCGATACGGCGATGAGATACAACACGTGCCCAGTGTTGAATCATATATGGCGAACCATCCGACATGGACACGCCAAGATGCTGTGTCGAGGGTGGTGGGACTACACATGGTGCAGAGCGGGTTACCGGGACGAATATTCGAGGTGAGGCGCGATCTTGCCGCGGGCCCAGTCAGCGACCGAGCCGGGTTGTGATCTGCCAGTGGACTTCAGCTTAGCTGGGCCTTTGTTGACCTACTTTTTCCCCCTCTAGCACATCAAACCATTCGCGTATCGGCATTTGTTCGCCGCGATGCCATCGCACGTCGAGATGACGGTGCTGGTCGCAGATCCGGAGCTGAGCAGTATCTGCCCGCCGGAGCTAGTGCCCGCTCATCCACAGATACGGGAAGTGCTCACTATCAAAGGGAGTAGTCATTGGATCCAGCACGAGGATCCAGACGTGATCGTGAAGGCGGCAGTGGACGAGGTAGAAAGACTCCGCGTATGTATGTAGTGAACATCTATTTTGAGTCGAGCCTCGACTTGTTTGGGAAGGCGTTTTAGTCTTCTTTAGATTCGCTTCTTTCTCTCAGGCTGTCGGTCAAGAATTCTATCCACGCCCGCCGGCAGTTGGCACGGTGGTCACGAAGTCCATCCAGAAATTCCATGGTTCAAAGGCAGATTCCAAGGTGCCACCAGTACTCGAGTGTTGCAGTCAGCCGTGGGGCGAACTCAGTTTCGTTTATTTCCACTCTGGCGCAAGCATCGGCTGTCGGTACGGCGTCGCCGTCTCGTCATCGAGTCTCTAAGATATAGTACCAGGGTGAACTGACGGTTCAAGGGGAAACTGTTAGACGTCCTGGATCCATTTTCCAATCGCTTGGAATCTCATTCTGTGTCGTACAAGTCACACGAACATTAAATGCCAGCCCTGGTTCTCGACGTCGTGCTACGTGTTCTTCAACGTTCAGAAATGCAAAGTCAAAGACGAAAAATAAGCCCTTTTCTAGGAACTTACTATTATGCATATTCATAGTGATACATCTTGTACATTCGAGTCTATAAATGAAAAGAGTTGCCATTCAAATTCAACCATGCGTACATCCTTGATACCAACAACGGCAGTTATCCATGTCAGTTTTCAACCGAATGCAAGCAAAGCTACACGCACGTCAGTATGTGATCAAGTAACGTGCAAGACTTCTTCTTGTGTCGTAGTATCGACAGTTGAGCGAGCACGACAACGTAGAGATTCGAGTGACAGCTCCTCCGTAGGGGAGTGGATCTGCTTATCGCACTCCCTAAGATTGAAGAAAATCCGAGACGCAAGAACGCTGTGCAGAGCCACCTGGGCTCTGTTACGAGGTGAGGAACCGAGGATGCCCAAGCTGTGAGAAAAGATACGAACGTATCTAACGCAGAGACGTATGTAATCTGTTGTGCGCGTTCAATATCACTCGTAGGTAGGTGAAAGGTGGCGTATGCTCACCGGTGCAGCAGCTATCACAGTCATGTTAGCTCCTGATACCACTAGTCAACATGTTCGGATCAAAATGCTCTCCAGTTTGATAGTGGGAGCGCTTACCGACAACGCATGACATGTACAAAACCCCGTCCCAATATAGAGTGTTCAGCGTTCTACTGCGGACGTCGCGATAGGTTCGAAACTTTCTCCACGAACACATGCCTTGGAGAACTGAAGGAAAGATGGACCTGGCCGGACAAGGAGCTACAAGAGGCTAGAGTTCTTACTGATCTCGTATGGTACCAAGAAAGCATACAGAATCGCGGCATTCCTCGACGTTCGGTAAGCGCACAAATACGAGTAAAACTCTATCCGGCTAGTGGTCAGCAAGGTGCCCGTACGGACTGATGGGACTAACGATAATTCGTGATGGAATCTCCGGGTAAAACGATATTGAATTGCCGTGTTGTCACCTCAGCGCCTGTAATGAATGCCTGAAAAACACGCATGAAGATCAAAATCAACAGTATACACAGGATGAGACCAAGACTCACCACCGCCAAAAGCGATAAGACAATAAGCATCCGTCTACTGCGTGCCCACAGAGCATACGTGCGTAAGATCAATACTACCTCCGAAAAGAGGATGCTTGCGGTGTACATGGCTGAGGCAGCATCTCAAAAAGTAAGTTCATTCAGTCGAAATATAACCATACCACCTAGCGCGAGAATAAAAGCACCACACTGGAAACAGGAATCAAAATGGCTTGCCATGATGAACAACGGGCACACCCACTCTTTCGTTGACCAGAGCGTCTGAATTATAACATCTTCATCAGATACCTGATAAAATAAGAAAGCGAAAACGGACCATAACAAGTGAGTAAGGACGATATGAGTGGGAGGTATCTTGCAACTGTGAACACGATACGTGTCAACTCCCACTTCGTGCCCCACACATACTCGACCTGGAGAGATGCATGAGAACCATAGAATGCACAAATGGAGTTGAAGAACCTCTCTGGGGAATGTCAAACAGTAATCGAATACCTGAATGAGGCAAAAATTAGACCGAAGTGGATTTCAAAGAGTGTTGCACGTACGATAGCCGCGAACGCGGCAACTGCAGAAAGGATATATCAGCGCGACCAAGCTGAAATTCAACGGAGCCCTACCATTGAGGAACTGTAGCGCCGAACAGGATGTCGTTAGGTTCCTTCAAGTTGGCGCTAGAGAGGACAGGACATAGATACCTTGGAAACCTGGAGACGATAGAGGTCGATCAGCGGGCCCTGGGATACAAGCTCGATGGGCATTGCTCGAGTGTGAAAATAATATCAGGGGGTACTTAGGATTGGCTCCATGAGAACTTATACAAATGAGGGCAGATGCGGACACTGGCAGATTGCAGCTCTGGGAACCACTGCAGCCTGAGAATGCCGTGCCTTGGCCACCCCTAAGATACTTCCTGGCTTATGGCGTAACTTAATCTGCACAGACAAAGTTCTGCGACATTCCCATGGTTCTGTTGTACGATCCCATTACGAAGCGCATGGGAAAGAAGTGAGGCATCTGGACAGCAAGATCGACAAAAAGTTCTGTCCAACGTAAGTGAAAAAGATGCAATAACCGCCATCCCATTGGAGGGATGATCATAGGTGCTGTATCTGCCAGTGGGTCACTAGATCAGAGGTCGGTGGAGATGCTTAGGTGCAGGATATGAAAATGATAAATGATTGATGGCAGAAGTGAAATATTAAATGAAGCTTTGGCGCAAATCGGCACTAAAAATACCGACTGCGTTGCGCGTCCCGCGGTCCATGCACCCGGGCCGTGCTATCTTTGCCATGTTTCGTATTGCCTGCACTCGTGACGGTACCTCTCGTTTAGAAAAAACAACGAATCATGATTGCAATCTGACTCATGTACTTGTATCAACAGAAGCATCAGGAAAAGGTGCCGCTCATACATTTTCCATCGATATACCTGCTAATTTATGGTCCAAAGTGCTACATAGTAAATCCACCCTACAGAGTGGAATCCCACATGGCGTCATTACCCTCGCCCTCACCGCTGGTAAAGGGCAGGGAAAAGGGTCGTGGAGCGCATAGCGCATCACTGCTGTCTGGTCAATGGAGCAGGTGCCAGTGATATTGCATTGTCATCGACGTGTCCTCACTCTCGTCGTTGTTGGACACGTTGTGATCGTTATTAATGGCGCTGAATTGTCGTTGACATCGCGTCGTCGTTGCCGTGTTCACAGCGCGCGCGGGTCCACACAAGGTACACGCCCAAATGTAGCTTAGGTAAACCGAACCTTTGACGGAAATTCTTGTCAGTATGTAAGCGCAACATGACGTGTACCTGCTTATGTCATATAAAGGATATTGGATGAGACATCTGGCGGAGGTTCTCTGTTGCAACGATTCCCGAGGGAATTACTAAACATATCACGTGTATTGCTTACATGATATATGGACGCTGGCCAAACGTCTGGTGGAGGTCTGCTGAAACGTTTGGCATTTTCCCACAAAGGTGGGAAGCCAAAAAAAAGTAATTGCCATGATTCGAACCCACGACCACAACCGCGACAAAAGGACAACATGACCATTAGGCTATGAGCCCGATGTTTAGTCTACTCAATGAGTTTATATGTATGAGTCCGAGTCTCAGACTTAGCAAATTCTGTCAAAGTTCCGAAACAATGAGATATCT
>JBBPOC010000961.1:0-12416 GCA_038091235.1 Tylopilus rubrobrunneus | reverse complement strand
TACACTAGTCTCATCCCTTTGTTGCACCTGTGCCTAGCAGAGTCATAGCACTTCGTTAGGAAGAAATGTTGTTTGACATGAACAGGAAGGGAATGATGAAAGTAATAGCCAGGTTTATAGTCAAGACCAGGTATGAATTCGTCGAGTGGTTCATAGATATCAAGATTGGGAAAGATGGCATAGAAGGGAGAGTTAAAGAGCCAAGTTAAATATTGGTTGTGACTGCTGTAGTGACCCCAGAAAGGATCATTCTCATCCAGGGAATCTGCTGGAATCATCAACTGAGTCCCATTCAGGATAAAAGTCACCTGGGAGAAAGGATTCAGGCAATCCTGGGAAAAGGGGTCCTCCTTTGATGACATCCCAGTGATAGGAACCAAGCAAAACTGATTGGAGAAGGCCATATGGAGTTTCTCAACAAAGATAAAGTAAACCAGGTACAAGACGAGGTGATGGAGAAGTTGATGCATCGATGATTGTAGGAGATGAGGGAGTAGGAGGAAGTGTGGGTGAAGAAGAGTGAGTGATGGGTGGAGAGTATCCAATGGGGATCTCTGTGTGTCCTATAGAACCTTCTGGTCTAGCAAATGAGTCATCAGGAAAGAGGTACCTGTAATGACCTTCGGGATCATCAATAATATGGTAGGGATCAATGAAGAAGGGAAAAGTAAATCCACAATGGCAGATCTCTGCTTTCACAAAGACAAAGGTAATGGGGACATGGAGTTCGAAGGAAGCAAATGCAACCTTGAATAAGATGAGCTGGTAGGACTCGTCCTCACAGTTGTGCAGCAGGGAAATGGAAATGTTCTGAGGGTGAAGTTCTATGAACTGGTGATAAGGCCTCTCGGTTTGTTACATGGTATATAGCCTGTGTAACTGAGGAAATAAAATCGTTAGTTAAGTCTTCACCATAATGACACAGATACCAAAGATGACCAAGAGCTTCTCTCAGCTCCTCGTGCATGACAGATGTAGACATCGGTAATGACAGGCTACTAGTACTTGTCAAGGTGGGGCTCATAACCCAACAAAGTGTAATAACTCCACTAGGCGCAGGTGCAACGAAGGGATGAGACTAGTGTAGGAGACTTACACTAGGGTGAGGAACTGAGAGGAGTGAACAGTGGAAGTAGCAATCAAGATATGAAAGTAACTTGTTGTCTCTGGGAATAAGTCCCAGTTTATATATCTCTACAGTGTGTTTGTATCTATTGTGACTACTGTAGATAAAAGGAAACATGATCAAAGATCATGTGATAGGACTATTGTTATCATCCAATAACCATATGGACCTTATCTATGATGTCATATGATAAGAGATAGCTGACTCATATGATGAGTAAAAGGGATAGCATAATGAGATAAGAAAGATAAGAGAGTCTAGACCTTTCTTCCAGAAACGGCAGCTTAGTAATAGAATTCCAAAATAGAATACTATCATTTCAACATAAGTATCAATAAATAATCATTAACAGTATTTGAAGTCCCCCATCACAATAATACTAGATAAGGAGTGCACATGAGCACAGTTCTCCAGCTTTCCATACAGACCAATCATATCATAACAGTTCTCAGCATACTAAAATGGCATTAGTCAGTATGTTTCAATATATGAACAGTAGTAAGAACACTGTATATACTGGCATAAGAAGTACAAATATATAATACACTGTCTCCCACTCCATCTTCATTAGTTGCAAGTATAAAAGCTGCAGCTACAAATTTGTGGGCATGTTAATATTCCTGCCAAGCAATTTGTTCAATAAATGTGATGACATCCTGGAACTTGTCAGTAAGCAATCACTAATATTACATTAATGATCAAATCAATAACTTACCTCATTTAAATTAAATACACATTGAAGCATACATAACAAATGTCAACTAGACTTGTGTTAATGCTTCATATACATCCTCGATTCAAGCATTCATGACAGCAAAATATCTGTTTATGTTTGAAGCCTGTCAAGTATCACACATTAGGTTTATGCAGCCTTGGACAGCTTAGCTCTGATACACATAATATGAGAATGATAATAATGAATAAAATTGGAATATACATTTAGTCTTTCCTTGAGGGATTTTAGCTTGGCAAAAAAGAGATTGACTTCATTTGAAGTGCAGAAGTCTCATCAATATTACCTTTGTCTTACCCCACCTCTCACAGCAAAGAAGTGAATGCAAAACAGACAGGACTTACTGTCAAGAAATTCAAATCACACTAGCACTGTGGCCTTATACTCATCCTCATTGATTAGTCACAAAGCTAACAAAATGGAACTCTAATAAATATAGTAACTCTAACAATCTTTGATTAAAGTTCACTCTTAGCTGAACTCCCTAGGGCAAACTTTTGTTTCACAAAATTTTAAAAAACATACATAGATAGTTCTACATTATAATAAGACATATAATATATTAGAAACCCAACATTCATGTTGCAAAAGCAGTAATAGTTTTGCTTATACCTCAGTTGCCACTTTAAGCAGCTCATATTGCATCACCTGTTCCCTGGTACACAATAGCTGCTGCCTTATATATTGACTTCAGTATTATAGCCCCTTTTCAAGCTGGTCTCAATGAAAATTTCATACCTTGGGCCATGCTGGCAGTATTTCAGCAAGGATTAGTTCATAAGACCCACCTGTGACATGGTGCAAAGTTGGCTGGGGATTGAGGCACTGTTAGATTCAGTTGTGCTCACCACCAATTCAGTCACTAAAAAATCCTCATCTGATAATATTGTAAGTTTTAAATAACATCTTCATGTCTGTATCTTGCTTGGTGGTCTAATCCAAGGGATCAAAAAGTATTAACAATATAGAAGAATGCACTGCCACATCCATATTATCCATAGGAGTTTGTAATGATTGCTGTGCTATTTTAGATGACCATAAATTAATCCTTTAAATCAGACCTTTGAGAAAGATACATATATGGAATGTCTTCAAATGACTAAATTCACTTTTTTTGGGAAGTAAGGATGCCCTGGGCATCCCCATATGAATACATGTTATTGGCCCAATACCCAATATTGCATACTAGTAGTAAACAATAGCTGGTCTGTAGGGGTTGCCTGAAGTGGTCTGGGAAGCAATAATGATTAGTGCAGACTTCTCCTAAAGCCCATGAAACTCACCAAACATTAAGGAAGGAGAGATAGGCTTCTCTTTGACCCACTCTCAGGAAAGGAGAGTGTCAGTGGATTAGGAGTCTGAGTGCCAGTGGAAAACAAAACTAATGAACTCACAGAATCAACAGCATTTCCTATTTAGGAACAGCCCTGTTGTATCATCTTTTTCAATGTAAGATCAGGACCTGAATGGTCCAGGAATAAGAGGCTTCAGATATAGATTACTAATGACTCTGTGCCACTGTGGTGGTTGACACAACCCAAGTAATCATGTGTGACATGATGTCCACATGTACAGTCTATATTGCCCAAGGCTCTGTGGAGTACCAGTGTAGTACAGAATGGTCAGTGGATGCTATGTTTGTATTGACTTTTACAAAGGGGTGTCAGCTCTGTGGACCTTAATGCACTGTACATAAGACTTTGTTAATGTGGGTCATGAAGTCCATCTGGTCAAGATTGAAGATTCCAGGGTTGAGCAAAGTATCCACCTTGTGATTGATTGGATAAACCTGAAGGGGCCATGTGATCACACAGCCTTCTGGTCACACAAGCAAGAGCTCAGTTGAATTTTTCCTTAGCTAATGTAAAGAAACTCGAACTGGACTGAACAGCCATAGAATCCATTGACAATCACACCCAATCAAATAGGTACCCAAGAAATGAATGTATGACCATACTCCATAACAATGAGACTCTCAATCAATTGAAGAGTGAATTGAGAATGCAAAATCAGGACCAAAGGCTAGTTAGAAATTGAGCAGATGCTCGAAGTGATGATACCCCTTGCATGTCTAACCTGATGTCTGTTTGGCCATCAGATGCTTGTGGGGCAAAGTAGAATCCCGAGACGAGAACCAGGTAACTAAAAGTGTCAAAGCGATGTCAGTCACTACCCGAGAGCATTGTGGGACGACATACCTAAGGATGAGGATACTCCCCCGATGATAATTACTCTTCGCCTCGATATATGTGTAGGTCATCAGGAATACGGCAAGGATGATGACCACAACATCCCAACGCGGGAAGATAAGACTGCCATCGTAGTGAGACATATCTTGCCATCAAAGAGCAGGTATACTTACGTGAATGAATAGGCAATCTCTCCCATCTTCTCGGGAGCATACCACGCAGAGAACGCGACCATGGCAGGGATCTGTAGGAGACACACTTGCAGCGCATACGCCGAGCCGATTTCCATACTGTAGTCGGCGAGTCATCAACAATGAAGATACGATGTTGACATATACTGACCTTAAAGCAATGTTCTCATTTATAGCAAATGAGATGGCGTTCATGAATTCTGTGGTGTTGGGAACTAGAGCAAAAAGTGTGATACCGAGGAATTTCTCATCAATCCCGGACTTCTTCAAAACGACGTCCACGACATCGACAAGCAACTCTGATATTCGTTAATAAAAATAAATGCCATCATTAGCATGAGACGCACCAGCAATGACGGCATAAAGCGCAGTACACACTAACAGTACGACAGCGCTAGTTGTCCGACTCCATTCAGGGGCTTCATGCTTCGCATGACCACCGACTCCAGTGTCTACGTCGCCCGCTACGGATGATCTGACTCTCGCTGGAGAAATGGAGTGGCCTTGTTGGTGCCGTAGCGCGCTAACAGTTGCAACCGCAACCGCTCGCGTGAAGTCGTCCTTGGTCATGCTCTCGGGTAATTGAGTATTTTTGATCGCTAAGTCGACGCTTTCTATGAGCGGCGTGAGGTGCTGGTTCGGGGGTGGAGGCGCGTACGATACACGCCTAAGTGAAGGAGAAACAGGAGGACGGGACATTCCAGCCTGCTGCTGAACAGGCGTGGACTCGACAGTCTTGGGAGCCGGGACCGGACTCTGCGAAGGTACTTCAGGTTCAGCACACGTGGAATCCGCGTGCTTGGGTATTTCCGGGACAGCGAGTTGCGGTGGGATGTTAGGAGGACGGTGATATCCGGAGGAACGGTGCGAAGGCGGAATTTCGAAAGCTTGCAGTAGCGGTTGAGGATTTTGCCAAATCTGCGTAGCGTGGGTGCGCAGAGAGAACCACAATCCGATGAGATAGGACTGGGGGGTGTATTGAGTTATTGAGACCAGGATATTATGGCAATACTTACAAACAAAAGAATCGTTGCACAGAAGTACATCAAGTTCTTCACAGTCGACTGATAGAATGGATCCTCGACGGGATCTGGATGCTTGTAGTAGCAATGACCGCACTCCCAGTTCGGAACACTTGGCCCGGGGCCGTCAGGACAGCTAGTGCAGACCAACTGGAACTACGTCCCAAAAACAGTCAGAGCCGAGTAAACATAGAGGGTTTGACTGGGCTCACATTCCCATAGATCTGGTAGAATAGCGTGGGTGTAAGAGTGCCGATAAAAGCCATGATTATCATCATGCTCGTGACTCCGGCGCTCTTGGCGTTAAATTTTTGCTCCTTTTTCTTGAGAGCCCCCGCGCACATACTTGTACCCGGCATCAAGAGAACTCCTGCGAGCAAACTCCCTACGATCGATCCTTCAACAAGATGTCCTTTGCCCTGAATAAGGGCGATAGAGTACAGGATGACCTCGACAATGGAACCGAACGTAGCATTGATGACAGCTCCCATGCCGATCGAGGACTGAGCTGAGATGGAAGCGACGGCCATACCAATGAAGTAGGAGAGCGGTATTACGCTCGCGAGACACAAGAGAAAGATGAGCAACTGAGAGGTGAGGAAGGCGAGTGCTCCTGGAACGTGCTCCATGCGCTTTGCAAAAGGAAGCAACACGAAGCCGTCGAAGATAACGAAGAACACGAGAGGAAGGAGGTTGACAAAGATGATGTTGACACCACCGATGGTATACTTGAAGTAATTCCATCCTACGGCGCGGTAAACGCAGAGCAGTACCGTTGACTTTGGTGTTCCTGAAGTCGAAGGCGCAGTTTGACCTTGCGATAGTCGGGGATGCTTAACAGAAAATTTAACCGGTGCGGGACTGGAGGTATCGTTTGACATGTTGGAAGGCGCGCCGGGTTGGGTAGATGCAACGATAACCACCGGAGGCGGCGCGCAGAATCGGAGTCTTGTTGGGTTGGCGATTAGGTACTTTGTCAAGGCCCAATTGAGCTTCGCCATAGGGATGGTGATGATAAGAGCCCAGCATGCGATGCAGGCCAAGAGCATAAGAGGTGCGATAACGGAGCAAAGGGTAACCCAGAAAATAGTGCGACCCAACCAATCCTCGGAAACTCGTTGATAATTGTTTGATACGATGGGTGACGGTGCGGCGCCGTAGGATCTGGAGGGCAGGAGGAATTGACGTGTATTGGGTATCGGAAGTAAGGAGGTGCCCTCGTTGGGAGTGTGCGTCTGCATGTAGGTCTGGGCTTGGCGGGGGGTGAGAAGGGTGATAGCAGGGGACCTGCTGGGAAGAGACTCGTTTCTGTCGCCGTTTTCTGGTAGTTGGCTTTCCTCGTCATCGCCGTCTTCCGTATCGCCCTCGACATACTTCCCGAATGGCCAGGCAACATACCAACCCAGGCCAAAGACGAGCATCGAGTATCTGCGACCTCCCAAGGGCACGATGTATAGGATAGCGGAGACAGCAAAGCACGCTAGCGCAAGCCACCACCCAAAGCAGAGGGTCCAAAAGATATTTCCAGGCAACAGATGGCGTTCCGCCTGTGCGGAAGGGACTGAATGGAGTGCTGCATCTGCATTGCGCGTGATAGACCGAGATTTCTTGTACAGTGCGGGTTTCCAGATGGGCAGACCAAAAGGGTGCTCGTCATTGATAAGCGATTGACGGTCTTTGAGGGTGATAAGGTCCTCTTCCTCCCGCGCTCGTTCAGTGTCTTCGCTCTCTGGGCTGTCGTCCGAGTCAGGAGAGTCGTCCGCGACATCCTTGCCCCGTGTATGACGGTTAGGTCGCGTATCTTCGACGGTGTCATTCGTTACATCTTCTTGCTCCTCACTGAACATGTTGACATCGCGGAAGCTTCTCGTGTTACCCCGTGTGCTGCTGATGCTGCCACTCCTGGCTCTGTCGTCCCTGGAGGGGCTAGTGGACATGTTTCCTTGGAGGTGAACACGGGATGCCGAGGGGGAAAGCGAGCGAGCCGAAGATGGAAAGTAAGAGGTTCCTTGATGATGGTGGGGTGGGATTTCCGCTGTTGAACGGTTATAACTGTAGCTGCGACGGGGTGTCTGCTGGACGTGCGCAGGGGGTGTGGTGGGCGTAGAGGCCGACGTGGACCGGTTATCACCGTCTTCCAAGTTCCTGCCTCCAGAAGGCTCGTAAAGCATGGCACTTCTCCCGAGGACTTGACTCGCGTTCGTGGATCGTCAACTCGTAGCAGTGGCGCTCCAAATCCATCCATGCATTTCTATAAACGTGCAGCTACTACCAAGTGGCGGTAATTCATTGGCGCCGGCGATCGCCTCTGATACGCTCCGTTGCCCGCAACACGACGAAAATATATTTAGAGAAAGCAAAGCATTATGGACGGTCCAAAGTTACATATATTACCGACAACCAAACCCCTCATTTCCGCAGCAATTTCTCACGCAACTCAGCGCCCTTCAACTGAGCTCGTAAATATTCCAGACGATCCTGATACCTAGCAGTCACTTCGTGACGCCGACGTTGGATGTCGAGTAGCTCCGCTTCGAGAGCAGTCGCCTCTGGCTCTTCGCCCATCGTCGACATCGAGCCTGGCAACCTCACCAGGTTGACACTCGAAACGCTTCCTAGTTCTCCTAAACGTGGATGCGCGAGCACTGATGTAGAGGGGGGTGGAACACGGGTACGTGACGACAAGGATGATATGGATTTCTTTCGGGTTGTTGCATTGGAGATCGCCAGTGCACTGCTTGTCCGAAGCGACGGGTTTGGACGATGAGAGCGCGACTGGGAGACATTGGTCCCGTATGAGGTCGTTGACCGAAGAGAGATAACATCAGCATCGGAGCCATGGCGTGGCGTTCCCCAACCCGATGCACTACCGCCAGCGTTAACGACAGATTCACTATATTCCCCGCCATTCCTACGATTCATGGTGGAGATGGAGGGTGACCGGGGTAATGGTTGATGCCCTGGTTTACGCTGACTCCGGGTCAGTGCACTAAGCTCTAGTCCATTGAAAGCGTCAAGAAGTCTCCTGCCCTCGGCCTCTAGTGCCTCGATCTCCAGACGGATGTCTTGAGATGTTTTCACTTTCTCGTCGTCCGGCGATGCACCGCTTGTGATGATTCCAAGGGAATTTTTTGAGTCAGGGCTACGAATGGGAAAAGAGGATGGAGGTGTCACAGCGTCAAGCCGCCGCATACTTCGAGAGATCGAATGGTAGGAAGCGCTGCCAAGTAAGCGATGCTCCGTGGGCGACTGGGGCGACGTCGGACTATGATCAAGTCGCAAATCCGATCGCAGGGCCGGACCCTCACTTCTCATTTCTGAGGGAATAGTTCTGCGTTTGAAAGGATTGGACACCAGGGGACTCATCGGGGATATACTGGACGATTCGCTGATGGCGGTTTCTAGCGTTGGGGTCGCACTGATGCGACGACTCCCACGCTTGAAAAAGTTGGACATCGCTGATGTGACCGATGTTTTTGATCGTATCGAAGGTGTCCTTCGAGACTTGAACTGGAATTGTTGCGGACTATACGTTGCCGAGTTGAGCGGCAGTGCTGGAGGATGAATGAAGTCACGCTAAGTCCAGAACGGAGACCAACTACAACGAGTCTATCGACACACCTTCATGAAGCGAGCGGTTGTGAGAGCTCAAGGGAATGACAGGTGTCTCTGTGGGAACAGGAGTGCCACAAGCCAGACGCTCGAAAATGTTTTGCCGTAGTAATCGGTACTCTTCGTCACTAAACGGGAGATAAGAAGGATTACCCGCGGCTGTCTACCCCGCCAGATGTTGTTTGGAGGGACTTACTTTAGCAGACCCTCCGCGTTGGCTGCTGCCAATTCATTGAGACGCTGTGCGAGAGTAGAACTGCCTTTCGAAGGTGAACTTTTGAAGAACCTCAGCCATAGGTAAATACGGACGTTATCGCATCTGTATGGGCCCGAGGCGCCAGCTTTGTGATAGACGCCTCGAGCGGTCGCAACTGCGAACGATTGGGACTTGCGGACGGTGATAGGGACCCTTGGTTGAGGGATAACTGCGACTTTCCACCCACGCGGAGGAGCTGGGGCGAAGTGATGCCGACAAAGGTCTCGCGTTGCTTTCCTTTGTATTTACCGTACTATGAAACGGAGAGTGAGTGGCGAGGACGAAAAGATGAATTAATGTGAGAGTACACACGAATCGGGACCGAATGACCTGGACCACAGACCTGTCCTCCTCGAGGATGTTGGTATCTCCCGAGGTTCTGGAGGAAAAGAAACCCATGCCCAATGGGTCTGAGACGGAAAGTTTGGAACGAGCAGAGCTGGGTGTCCGAGGGTCCCCATTACTCGCTTGTCTGGCCAAGATATGACATGTGACATCCGACACTCCGTCCATGCCTAATTTTCGGTGCCGTGACCATTCACGTACGTCCAATGTTCTCATGACCTCTTCCATTCCTCGCTCATCCATCATGTCGCCTTTCAGGTTTAGTCTGGTAAAAAAGGTACCACCAATACGGTCCACTCTCAGACTACATATCACCCGGGAAATCGGCGCAAAGTGCTTTTCTACCGCCGGGTACGGCACTGGAATCCCACCGCCTTTGAACGGGGTAAGGGTCCTTGATCTGACAAGGGTGTTGGCTGGTCCAACCTGTTCCATGCTCTTGGCAGACTTGGGGGCGGATGTCATCAAGATTGAAGAAATATTCAGAGGAGATGACACACGTCAGTCGTTCACGGTTTCATCTCATGCTTACTTGATGGGACCTTGCGGCGATCAGGATCGTGGTCACCCCCATCTGCACCTGTAACAATAGATGCACCCATCGAAGCTTCTCATCTACCTCCGGAATCGGCTTATTTCCTTGCAGTCAACAGAAACAAGAGATCGATCACAGTCGATTTCAAACAACCAGAGGGCCTTGAAATCTTACACAAGTTAGTCAAATCCTCGGACGTCCTGGTCGAAAACTTTGTCTCTGGAAAGCTTGCTACTTTGGGTCTTGGCTGGGAAGATTGCCATAAAATCAACCCTAGGCTCGTCTACGCTTCAATCACTGGTACGTGGCCCTCCCTTCAACGTGTGGATTTCATTCATAATAAATTCGATAGGTTATGGGCAAACGGGGCCTTATCGCGAAACCGCAGGCTACGATGTCATAATCGAAGCAGAGGCAGGCCTGATGCACATGTTAGCATGGTGCTTCTATCTTCTCCGTTCATGTGTGCTATGATCTACCTTAGCACAGGCGAAGCCGATCATGCCCCATGCAAGGTGGGAGTGGCCGTCACTGATATTATGACCGGTCTCTATGCCCACGGTGCCATCATGGCGGGATTGCGTTCTGTTAAGCAAACAGGTCAAGGCGTATGGATTGACTGTAACTTATTCGAAACTCAAGTGAGCACGTATCTAGATATCCAAGCTCTCCGCTTAGGTCGTTCAGCTGGCAGGACTTGCCAACATAGCTTCTAATTACCTCATTTCGGGTCAAGAGGCCTCACGTCAGGGCACTGCACACCCTTCCGTGGTACCCTACCAGGTTTTCCCTTGCCAGGATGGCTTCTTAATGATCGGTGCGGGCAACGACAAACAAGTATCCCTTCCATATGGGTGATCGCGACCGACCCGCTGAATTGATCTTCCACAGTTCAGACTTCTTACTGCCACGATCCTCAAGAAGCCCGAACTTGCAGATGACGCTCGCTTCTCGACAAACGCGGCTCGGGTAGCAAACCGGGAAGAACTCGTTGACATAATATCTACAGCGTTGCAACGACACAATAGAGACTACTGGATCGAGCGGTTGACGGGGGTTGGGTTCGTATCATTTGGAGTCAAACGCATTCACACGAGAATGACATTGATCTCTGCAAGCATTCCGTTTGGGCCGATCAATAATATCGGTCAAACGTTTGCGCATCCCCAGGCAATGGCTCGTGAATCAACGATAGAAGTTGGTGTACGTGTTTTCGTCTGCGCGCAACGTGTTTGCAGGGCTAGACACTTGTCCCGATAGCATCCCCGTGCGGGCAAGATTCGCATGGTCGCGCCACCGGTTACCTACAACGGTAAAAGGATGCCGGTGAGGCGACCCCCACCTTGGCTTTCACAACATACGACGGAGGTATGTGGGCCACATGCATGCGACGTTGTGGGCGAGCCATTCATGTGGATGTGTAGATCTTGCAGGAGTTAGGGTATTCGGTCGATGAAATCGCGAGGATGCGTGCGCGCAAGGTCGTGTAGCGTGTGTGACGAACGGAAAGAAATGGGGCATTGGGTATGAGATCGGATGTCCGCTGTGGGTCGACTGGAGGGCGGGAATGGACATGGTGTGCGTATTTGCAAATGATACCAAAGGGTTTGCCATTGGTGGTAATGTCCGCTGTAAAGGGGGGGTTGTTCCGATTATAGAAACGCGGGCAATGCTGTGATGTGATCTCTCAAGGTCGATAATCAGTTCGGCTGTCCACTTATGTACTGGACTCGGGAAGAGATCCCTCAGGACCGTCTGACTTATAGCCTATTTCATACTTCTTTACCCTCGATTTCTCTATTGCCTCTCTTCTTCCCAATTCATGTCCTCCCGTTTTGCAGACCCGACAGTAATGCGGACGAGGTCTCCCATTTACCACGACGACAGCCCAAAGCGGCCCCCACCTTCCCCGTCCACCAAAGCTCCGCCATCCAAGAAGCTTGACGTCAAGTCTCGTGCCGTATCCGAAGAACCTTGTCTGCCGTCAAAGGTCCAGCCTGTCGCCACCCCTTCATCAGAACCTCTCCCAGAGTCATGTCCGGACAAGGTATGTCGTCCTGTCTCCCAAATCCTCGCCCTCCCCCATCAGGCGTCAACCGCACATAGCGCTCATCATTCCTTTTGTTCCGCAAGTCATCAGGCAACCGTGACGTCGTGGACATGGAGGTGTTTGAACAGATACTCGAGATAGACGAGGGAGACGACACCCGAGAGTTTTCCCGGGGCTTGGTCAAAGACTACCTCGAACAAGCACAAGCAACGATGAAGCAACTGGACGATAGCTTGTGCGCCTCGTCTGGCCCTATAAAGGAACGCTGACATCTCACTCCGTTCATAGCGCAAAGCATGACCTGACACAGCTCAGCAAACTGGGCCATTATCTCAAGGGTTCCTCCGCTTCGTTGGG